>JAAOMT010000647.1:4879-237844 GCA_016748015.1 Geosiphon pyriformis | reverse complement strand
ATAAAAAGAACACAAGAAGTTATACTGGAATTTACCTGCCAAAACTTTTAAAGCTTGCTTTAAGAGAAAACCTAATGCTCACTCCGATTAGTATTCCACCAAATGCTACAATTCAACAAAAACTTCAACTGTGTCTCAATGAGGAAAACACTGAATATCCTCCAATCTATAGATATTTTCACATTGGAAAAACACTCTACAAATGGAAACTGGAACTTACAACAGCAAACCTCACAAAAGAAGCTATTCAGAAACAACTCCACAATGAATTCAAGACCACAGCTGGATCAACAAATAGTCACTACAGGCTTAGAGCTGCTCTTAGACTTTATGACCTATTCCATACCTGTGAAAATGTACTACAAAACCGAATTTTTCAATCTTTAAAGATTCAATACATTGGAAAGCTCACAGAACTGAAATTTCAACAATTTTCAGACCAAATTTCTTCAATAATTTTGGATTATTATCTGGAAATAACAGACAGTACTTGGACTTTGACGGAGCTTAGTTTTGAGGAGGAGGTTATGTTACCAGATGAAATTAGAGATATTATTTAGCATAAAACTATCTTATAATTCCTATCATTAATTAGCATATATTATTGTTTCAAATTATCACTTATTACATTAGCAAAGAATGTCCGAAATTATCATTTAATTAATAACCCAAATTGTACACAACACAAATGTAACCTAATTGCGATGATTAATCCGAACTATATAACATTCAAAAGTTTGCCGAAATTTATAGAAATTCACCAAAATAATTGATAGTTCACCAAAATATCTAATAGTTTGCAGAAATAACTTGTAGTTTGCCAAAATGTATCTTTAGTTCAGCAAAATTGTAGAAAATAGCAAAAGTTCAAGTTCATAGAATAGTGTTATGACAAGTTGTATAAAAGAAGAGCTTCTCTCTTCGAGAAAATGTATCTTACTTTAGATTTATCTCTTAAAAATGTTCCTATACACACAAAAAGAAATAAATATCAAATAATTCGAAAAACCAAATTCTTTAATTATTGTACTTGGAAAATCCCCAAAAACCCAACTAACATTTTGAAATTGATTAGCTACCAATTTCAGTAGACTGTTAGTGACTCCAGGCCTGGATAGAAAACGTTTCTCTTGATAAAATCCTATTTTTTTTACATTTCTTTTATTTTTCTTTTCTTTTCTTATTACAATCATTAGGGTAGCCTACAGACGAGATTCCTATAGAAGAGTTGACTTTCACAGCAAAGTAACTACACATTTTTAGTGAGCTCCCAGATGAGCAATTCTTGGGAAAGAGTTGACGTTTACTACAACGTAACTACATAAAGCAACTGGCATGGAATTGGTTATTCCACTCATAAGCCCAGCAAGTTCAAATTATAGGAGATAATTTGAAGTTAAAAATTCAGTTACTGGAGGTTTAACCACATCCAGAAAACGTGAATTCACAGCAAATAAGTATCAATAACATTACAAAAAAGAGACCAAAAACCTTCAGTAACACCAAAGAAGTAGTTTGTTGCATTTAACTTTAGTTCTGCTCTTCTTAGTCTTTCAAACACTTGTTGAAGATGATGAAAATGATCATCAAACGTCTTTGAGAATACATTGGTGTTGTCCAAATATACAACTACTGATTTCCACAATAAGCCAATATAAATGATTTCCATTAGCTGTTGGAAAGTTGCTGGGACATTGGTTAAGCTGAATGGCATCACTTCAAATTCGAAATTCTCTTCTCTAGTAGTAAATGCTGTCTTCTCTTTGTCAACTGGATTCATGGCTACTTGCTAGTAACTACTGTCCAAATCTAATGTGGAGAACCATTTGTTCCCACCGAAAGCATCAAATAATTTCTGTATTCATGGGGTTAGATAACTGTCTCCACGAGTTACACTATTGAGTTTCCTATAGTCTACACAGAACCAGATTTTTCCATTCTTCTTATGGATGAGTATCACTGGTGACGACCATAAGCTTATTGATGGTTGAATTAGCCTATTATCAAGCATTCTGTTTATCTCTTGACAAATGATCTCGTGGCTGGCTGGCAGCACTCTGTATGCTCTTTGTTTGATTGACATTGCATCTCCAGTCTTGATCTGATGCTGGATGATGTCAGTTTGGCCAAACTCATTTTCGCTGGCAAAGATATTGTTGAAATTGTTGAGTAACATTTTAAGCTGCATACATTGAAGCGGATCTAAGTTTCCCATGTTTATTTGTTCCAATTGTTTTGGTTGGAGCAAATAACATTCATCTTGTCCATAGATTGTTTGTAATATGATGTCAACATATTCACAAAGTTGTGGAAAGTCTGAAATGGGGTTTGGTGGTTGGTCTTCTATTTCTGTGGTTAAATATCTGATAGTGGTTCCTTCTGGTATGTTGATGACATTGCCAGTGTTGTTGTAGATGGGAATTTTTATGCTGCTATAGCTTTTGGCTGGTATGTGGAGATTGATCAGTCCAATCTCTCCTAATTCACAAAAGTTTGCTTCAGCTTCAAAAATCTGTTCTTGCTTCTTTTCCTTCCTTTCTATTGCTAACATGTACTGGCTATATGGTAGAATGGAAATAGCTTGACTGGTTGAGATAATTTCTCCTTGGCCAACAATTTTTTTCTTTGTTATATTAACTGGTACATCTATTCTACTCATTGATCTGAATCCTTGTATTCCTCTCGCTGTTATTCCTAATTCCTCCCTCTTTCCTACTAATACTAACTGAGCTATTCTAACCAGAGGCAGGAATATTGCCTGTGCTATCTTTTCATTGGGTTTTATTATATAGGCCTTTTCTGAGTCATTTTGTAGCATTGTGATGATATTTTCTACATATTCTGCATCAATTATTCCTTCTCTTATATTAATCCCTCTTTTTGCTAAACTACTCCTAGATGCTAATTGAACCATAGTTGTTGCTGGAATTTCTAGTGCTATTTTCAGATCAATGCAGGTGAATGAATGAGGTTCCAATTTGATGGCATTTTTTCCTGGATATCTCAGATTAAACTCTGTATCCATATCATGCACACATTCTGGCATAATACTTTCCCTATTGTTATTATACCATTTCAACTCTTGTTTCTTGGAGAGATTTGGTAATACAATGTATTGTTCATAGTTTAAATTAGGTTTTGAATCTGAGTTTGAATCATTTTCGTCATCATTGCCATTTTGAACAGAGCTGAAACTGGTGTTTTCGTTGTTATTGTCGGAGTCTGAATTGCAATTGATCAGCAATTCTGATTCCGATGCACAGCTGCTGATTGGTTTTTCTTTTTCAGGGATCGAGTAGATCATGCATGGTGGTGAATTGTAAATGAGGTCACAATTGTCACAATATTCAAAGTCACTGGGAATTAAACAATGGCAACACAGTCTTGTATTTAACTGTGCTAGCCATTGTTTTTGCTCTTCTCTAGTGGGTGCCAAGTTTTGGTAGTATTCATAGAACTCTTTTGGTTCCAGAAAATTTATGACTGGCTCTGCATCCCAGTCAAGCTCGATGGGTTCTGGTGAGTTGTTTTTAATTGTTCAGATTTCTTCTGGCAATGCGCCTTTAATTTTTGCAGTTGCCATTCTCCAAATTTTGTCGTCGTTATGTGGACAACTGTCTAATCATTGTACTGCTCTTTGCCAAGTAGCTTCAATTGGTGTTTTTTTTTTAACCCAGTCATTGATCAGAATTGTGTATTAACACAATACGTCGCACATTCCTCCACATCCAAGAATGTCATGCCATATTCTTTCGTCCAATAGAGTCTTTCCACAAGCTAAGCATGGCTGGTTGTCTCATTTCCCTACTCGTTTTGGTCTTCCAAAGCATTCAAGAATGCATGGGCGGCAACAAAACCTAGTTGCCGTTGAATATTTTTCATTGTTCCCACAGCATGCACCTATTAATGACAATTTCTTGCCGCAATTAATGCATATAAGCTTAGGTTGACAATAGGTAGATCGTTGTGGTATAGTGTAGGTGTTATAAGTGGTGGTGGTTTAGGTGGTCTCTTTTTCTTTTCCTTTCCCTTTATTTTCTTTGTCTTCTTCCCATTCCCAGCTTAAAGTCAGTTCACTCTCATTGTTGTTGGTTCATGTCAGGTCATTAGTTTTCCAGGTAAGTTCTTCCTTTTGTTTCCCTTTTTCCTTGTTGTTGTTGTCTCAGGGGAGTATTGGTGGCAGTTCATTGTGCTCTTCATCAGCCCACGACACTTGGTAGGCTTCTCAGGTAGGTTTCGGTTTCTCTTTATTAAAGTCAATTAGTGGTACCGTGTTGTTGGTAGCCTTGAAATGGCCACACATTGCTGGTACTCGTGTGTGTCTTCCATTCTGGCTGAGTATTAACTTTTGGGTCATCCAATCAAACACAGCATTGGTTTTGGACAGCCAGTCATTACCGACTAGGGCTTGGTATTGGGTGGCGTCTATTACTAGAACTTTGATGGGTACTATGATGCTGTTAATTTCTATAAGGAAATCATCTATCTCACTGATAGGTGTTTTTGTGGTGCCATTGGCAGTGATGATTCTAGTGCTGGCAGCTCGATCAACTCGGTGACCTAATTGATCTATAAGTTGTCTTGTGATTATACTGCCAGCTGATCCACTATCTAGGATGAGTTTGATGGGGTGACTATCAACTCTGGCATCCATGTACATTACTGTTATAGATTTCTCTTTGAGGACAGCTCTACTGAATAACGGTATCGGTGTGTTTTCTTCGAGTTCAAAAGGAAAGATAGCTGCTAGGGATTCGTTGCTAGAGATGGTTGCTGGTGGAATTGTGTTGGAAAGTACATGCTGATTGAATTCCGTGTTGTGGGATGTGGTGTCTTCTGGGTTAACCAGAAGACTTAAATAGTGTTGGAAATTTGGGTTTTGGATGCAACTGGTATCCAAATTCCAGATGTGTAATCCTGATGGTGAGTTTAGCGAACTGGAGATCGGTTGGTGAACAACTATTGCCAATCTCCAGTTTTGAGTGACTCTGGATCGAGGGTTGCCTGATGTCATTTGAGCTGGGTTCTGGAGCAGTATTTGAATTGGTTGGAGTTGATAGATGATTGGTGGCTGTGGTTGATATATTACTTGTGGCTGCGGCTGATAAATCAGAGGTTGATATACTGGCAGTTGATAAATTGGTTGCTGCATCATTGGCAGGTAATTATTTTGATATTGGTCTTGACTCTGATTTGGATAATGATTTGGAGTTTAGAACTGGCAATTGGGGTTTTGATATTGATTTTCCGATTGTTGGTTATTTAGACACTGGTAACAGTCAATTTGGATATGTCCTTGTTTACCACAATAGTGGCAGATACACGTTTTCTGTTGCCACTGTTGATTGGTCAATGAAGATGGATGTGGTTGATTTTGGGCACGATTAGAGTTTCCTTGATTATTGCATCATTGTAGAGACTGATAAATGGCATGATTGTCAGCTAAGTATCCTTCTAATCTCTTATTAATTGATTTACTGAACTTCTCCAATTTGGAATCCAATTCAGATGATCTATTCATTACTAGATTAATGGCTTGGGCATGATTAGCCTCTGACTCAGCAGATTCAAAATTTCTGATGCGTGTAACTGTGTCTTGAAGAGTACCTGGATGCAACAGACGTACATGTTGCAAGATGCTGCTGCACAGACCACGGATAAACTGATTGAGTATCTGTGGTGCTGTGAAATAGTTGGCGTCAATTGCTTGAATTTGGCACAAATTTCAATGGAAGCATCCCAGGTAAGTGGTAACAGCTTCCGTTTCTCCTTGTTTTATGGTGGTGAATGTGTTGACTAGGCGATTGATACTGTTATTGTTGCTGAAGTATCTTAGGAATTCTGCTTTGAAGGCATTAAAATCTTGTGGTTTATTAATCAAGCTCTGGTACCATGAATTAGCAGTATTCTTGAAAAAGTAGGGAATAGCTTGCATTGCTTAAGCGTTATTCCATCCATTGGCTGCAATGGCCTTTTCTACATCATTCAGCTATACCTGAGTGTTATCCTCTTCGTTAGTAAAGTTGTCAAGTTTTGCGATTGGTGCATAGGTCATTGGATCTAAGTTGGGTTGTTGTGGTGGCTGTTGAAACAGTTGTTGTTGTTGTTCTGGTTGTTGGGGTGGTAGTTGAAATGGCTGCTGTATGGATTCGGCTACTGGATTAATTGGCGGTTGATTGATGACGATTACCGGAGGTAAGTTTTGCTGATTAATTAATTCGGGGTTTGAATTGTTCTGCCTTTGTTGATTTGGAGTTTTGATTTCTGAATTTTCTATATTTAAATTTTGCTGAGCTTGAAGATTCGGGGTTTCAACTTCCGGGCTTTCAGTGATCGGGTTTTGGTAAGTAAATTCTTGATCTTCCAATTCTTCTTCCTCTTCTTCTTCAAATAGTTTCCATGGGGTAGCAGTTCCAAAGTCCAGTTGAGGCAGCAGTGATTGAATTCCTGATGGGGTTGATGATTGTGATTTAAATCTCTCAAAATATTCGCCGTATAGTCCTAATAGATCTGTTTTCCTTTGTTTACTTTGGAATGGGAGTTATCTGAATGTTGATATTACGTTTGATATGGACGCGCTTGCTAATGTTATATTGATGGCGCTTCCCAGTGTGTAGTGATAGGATGGGTCAGTTGGTAATTTAATTCTTGTTTTCTTCTAAGTGGGTGGTTGTATCCTTTTGGGTGTTACTGCTGGTATTTGTAGTTTCCCTTTGTCTTTACTGGCATAAGTAATTGGATATCTTTGTTGGGTGTGATGTTCAATTTTTTTGTTGATTTCAGTAATGATAGAAGCAAAATTGTGATTTGTTGGCAGGTTGGTATTTTGAATTAATTCTCTGTAGAAAGTTTCCCTGGCTGATTCAGTATTCACTGGTGTTCCTAACAAAGAGAAAATCTTTTTATTGACATAGAAGTTAAAGGCTGATTCGGCGGATATATGATTGTGGTTTAATCCCAAGTGTTAACAATAGTGTTGAAATAGGGCTTTCGCAAATCCTAAATGGTTTGCTCCTATGGTTTCTGATTCTGTCACTTTTGGTTTGGTGTTGTTGGTGCTGGTTCTCTGTAGGATTATACCTCACAGAAAGCACCAAATGTTACAGGTGATTATTTCAGCTGTTGAATTAAATAACAAACCTGTAACTTGGTGCTCAAAGCTAGTTCCATTGATGATGTTCTGAAGGTATTGTTATCTGAAGGTTTTGGTTGAGTCCTTTGTATAATGGACAGAGATTCAATAAGGTTGATAGTAGTTGTATTTTTAAGTTGTTTTCCCAATTTTTTTCTCAGCATGGTGGCTGGATTTAGTCTGGCAGCCATGTTCTTCTGGTAAGTTATCCGATAATATATAAAATCCTATCCTTATTTCTGGGTCTTTTACCAGGCTATCCTTGACGTCAATAACTCAGTGCTTAATCTTTTAATCAATTAGAATACATAACAATCAAATCAAATAAAATAAAGAAAAGAAAATACAAGAAAATAAAGAAAGAAAAGAAATAAGCCCAGGCAGTTTGGCAGATTAGTATTCCATCAATAGCCATGATCAAGAGCTATTGTTCCAGTGTGGTTAAGTATCAATTACTATCAACATAAAGTGTTGATAGTGGAGAGTGAATTGAAATATGGAATAATTATTTATTTGATAATTTTGTTTCTTGGCTAAGGATTCTGTGGTATCGATTCTGTCTTTTCTGTTTCTAACACTACTGTTATATATACATAATTGGGATTCCTCAATTCCTCAATTCTTCATGACAGGAATCCTGGAATTCCTGGAATTCTGCAATTCCTTTGAGAGGAATTCTGGAATTCTGGAATCCTGCAATTCCTTATTGGGAATTCTGAAATTCCTGGAATCCTGCAATTCCTGAGAGGAATCCTGAAATTCCACATTTATTATACTTACTTCTGATTGGCTAATAATTATGCTAATATATTTCCTATATTTCTATGAGTAACAGCATGAAATTACCCTTAAAAATTCCTATTATTAATTAGCATATATTATTATTAATTTGATTATCACTTATTATTTAATCAAATTATCAAATATCATTACTCAATCAATAATCTGATTTGTACTTTAGAAATTAAGATGATCAAATTACACAATATCCTGAACCTTTTAACATAGTCAAAATTCACTGAAATTAATGAAAATTCGCCAAAAAAATCAATAGCTCAGTGAAATAACTTGTAAATTCGCCGAAATATATCTTTAGTTCACCCAAATTGTAGCAAAGAGAAAAATGCAAGTTCAAAGACTAGTACTACAACAAGTTGTATAAAAGAGGAGCTTTTTTTTTCAAGAAAATGTATCTTCTCATAGTATCTTACCATAGCATTCTACTTTAGATATCTTAATTGAAACAAATCATCTTTTGTAAATTCAAATAAAAATTAAATATTCGAAAACCAAATCCTTAAATTATTATACTTGAAATTTTCTCAACACAACTATTGTTTTGAAATTAATTAGCTACCAATTTCAATAAACTGTTAATGACTCCAGGCCTGAATAGAAAACGTTTCCTTTGATAAAATTCTATTTCTTTTACATTTCTTTTATTTTTCTTTCTTTTTTTATTATAATTATTAGGGTAGCCTACAGACAAGATTCCTGTAGAAGAGTTGACTTTCTCAGCAAAGTAACTACACATTTTTAGTGAGCTTCTAGAAGAGCAATTCCTGGAAAAGAGTTAATATTTATTACAATATAACTACACAAAGTAACTGGCAAAGAATTGGCTATTCTACTTATAAGTCCAGCAGTTCAAATTATAGAAGATAATTTGAAGATAAATTCAGTTATTGGAGGTCCAACTACTTTCTGAGAATGTGAATTCACAGCAAATTAACATTTACAACATTCAAGAAAAGAGATCAAAAACCTCCGGTAACATTATTAACAATATTTCATCAGCAACTATTACCAATAACAACTCATTAGAAGTCATTTTTTTTTTTGAACTTAAAAAACCAACAATAACAACTCTATTTAGTGAAGCCACTCTTAATGTCAAATCAATTATGCCCATGTACACTAATATAAAAGTTAATGGCTACTCTATTAAACTAATTCTTAATAGCAGTTTAGCAGGCAGCATTATTACACAACAACTTATGGACCAATTAGATCATCAAGTTAATTGTGCTGTCAGCACCAGAATAATAACTGCTAATAGAGCAATAAAAATGCCAATCAGCAAAATCAATAACCTCTCTTTTAAAATCAATAGTATTACTATTCTCATCAAAGTATTAATAATAAAAGCCACCTAATACTAAGCTCTTGTTGGTAATAACTGGCTGTTCAAAACTAATGCTGTATTTAATTAGACCATGCAAGAATTACAACTCAGTTAAAATGGGCAACACACACAAGTACCAGTAACTTGTGGTCATTTTAAAATCACTACCATGTCAACATTGCTAATAGAATTCAAGAAAAAAAAACCTATCTAAGAAGCATACCAAGTTTCATGGACTGACAATGATTACAACAAGTTGCTGCCAATACTTTTTTGGAATAATAAGAGAAAAAAGAAAGAAAAAGACAAATTTAAAGAAACTACCACCACAGAAAAAATAACCAGTGGCTAAGAAAGATCTTATTTGATTAATATCAAACAAGAGTTATTATATATACTACTCAGGTGCAAAGACTGCAAGAAAAAGCTGTCTTCTATGGAAGCTTGAATTGCACTATTACAGATGATTATTTGGAGTCTTGAAACAAATAAAAAACTCATAACTTGGAGTTTAATTGCTAATATGATTGGTAATATCTGAAGATTTTGTTGAATCTGAAAGTTTTGGGTTGAGTCCTTTGTATAATGAACAGAAATTTAATGTTTACAGTATATAAGTCTTTGGTAATATGTTTCCTAATTTTTTTCTTTAGCTTGGTGGCCAGTTTATTCTGGTAGTTATGTCCTTCTGGTAAGCTATCTGTTAAAATATATAATTTTTACTCTTATCTCTGGGTCTTTTACCAGGCTATCTGTAACATCAATAATTCAGTGCTTAATTTTTAATCAATTAGTAAACAACAAAAAAAATAAAGAAAATAAAATAAACAAAATAAGCCATGACAATTCAAGTTAGTATCTCATTAATAGCCATATTCAAGAGCTATTGTTTTAGTGTGGTTAAGTATTCATTACTATTAACATGAAGTATTAATAGTAGAGGGTAGATTGAGATAACAAATAATTATTTATTGATATTGATTTGAAAGATTGCTTAGATAAAATTTAAACTTAAGAGGTTTGTTTTTTCTGCTTCTAATGTTACTACTTATATATACATAATTGAAATTTCTCAATTCCTCAATTTTTTACACCAGAAATTTTGAAATTTCTGGAATTTTGCAATTCTTTTAAAAAAAATTTTGGAATTCTGAAATCCTGCAATTCCTTATATGAGAATCCTAAAATTCTTGGAATCCTGTAATTTCTCTAAGAGGAATTCTGAAATTCCACATTTTTACTATGTCTACTTCTAATTGGCTAATTTATATGCTAATATATTTTTTATCTTCTATAAGTAATATTATTTTCTTCTTTTTAAGATTGAGCTTTGTCAAAATCTCTTAACTTTTCTAACTTTCTATTTTGAATTATTTTTTGAACTTCTTTTTCTAAAATTACTTGTGTTATTCTAATTTGTAATTTTTTAAATTGGGCATTGGTTATTTTTCCCATTTGATTTGTAGTAACTGTGTCCATTACTGTATTGAGTAATATCTCTGGTCAGTCTTAAAATCCAATATGTAATCGATATATGGCTTGTGCTTATATTGTTAGATTGTTTTTTTCCACAAATTGCTTAAGTTGTTGTAATATTGTTGTGTCAAATAATCATTTTGTTTTATCTGTATATAAGTTCTGAATATTCAGGTGTTGTCCCAAGTGGAAATAACCAAAGTTTCTTAAAAATTGTTGTATTCACCAATTCCAAATTTTTTTGGTTAACTCTTGGTATAATGTAACCTTTGGTTGACTTTCTATTGCTAATTTTACTTTTGTAATTATCTTGTTAATGGTGTTTTCTGGTTTTTTCTGTACTTCAAATTGATATTTTTTCTTTGTATTTTTATATCGAATAGTTTGTTGGTTAATTGTAATTTTCATGTTTTGTTGTTAAATCAGTTGGAAGAGTTGCTGCACTAGTGTGTAAATATTATTAGTAATTTCCATTTTTCTGATATCTTTGTCACATATCAACTCTTTATATAAAGTTCTAGTGTTTTAATTTAATATGTTTGTGTCAATGATTATTATTGGTTCTAAATCTTGTGAAATCTTTTCTGGTTAAACTAGTATTTTCTGTACTTCCAATTGTAGAATATTATTAATAGATAGTGCTATATTGTGATAGAGTTTTAGTCAATTACCATGTACTGCTTTGGTTAATATTTTGTTATCCCATCTTAATTTATAAGCTTTATTTTTTAGAATTTTTTCTATGTAAAATGGTCCATTCTATTTGGGGTCAAATTTTCTATTCCATTGTTTTTTCACTTTGGTATGATATAAAAGTACTTTGTCTCCAATTTTGAATTTAACTGGTTTATTTGGTAATTGGTTATTATGCCATTTTTTTTGTTTTGTTTGTGACTTTTGAATGTTGTCAGCTACTTTTTGTCATTTGTTTTTCAAGATTTCTATTAAGTTATACATTCTTCTTAATAATGTTTCTTGAAAATTGTCTTCTGTTATTGGTTCTGTTGAGTATGTGTTGATTTCTATTTTAACTAATAGTGTTGTTGTTCTATCATATACTAATTCAAATGGTGTTGCTTGTATAGTATCTTGCTTTATTGTTCAATAAGCAAATAATACTAATAGTATAAACAAGTTTCATTCATTCTGGTTTTTTTAACTGATTTTAGTGATTGCTTCACACAGTGTTCTATTGAATTTTTTGACTAAGCTATTGGTTTGTGGATGATATGGTAATAATAATGGTCATTTAATTTCAAATTTTTGGCTTAATTCTGCCAATATTCTATTTACAAAGTGAGTTCTTTGGTCGGATAGTAATTCTTTTGAACATCTGTGTTAACAAATCAAATCTTGGTGAATGAATTCAGCAATGGATTTTGCATCTGTTTTTTGAATGGGTTTTGCTTCTGGTTACTTAGTAAAATAATCCATGGCTACTACAATATATCTGTTATCTTTGCTGATAATTGTTAATGGTTTGACTAAGTCAATTCTAATGTGATTAAATGGTTGTTTCACCTTAATTGGTCTTAGTGGTTTGCTTGGTTTTGTTCTTCCTCTTTTCTGATAAACATCACAATTTTGCACATATTGAATAATGTCTGGATATATTGATGGCCAATAGTATCTCTTTCTAGTTTTTTTTATAGTTGTTTTTTTGTGAAAATGTCCTGTTGTTAGATTGGAATGCATGTTGAATAATATTGTTTCTTTCTCTAATTCTGTAATTACTCTGATTAGTTGATCTAGATTTCTTTTGTTCTTTTAATAAAGTATATTTTGGTGAGTGGTAAAATATTTGGATTGTTGTTTGATGTTGTTTTGTTTTTTTTGAAATAATTTCTCCTTGAACAATTGGGTATTTATATAATATTGGAGTTGTTAATATTTTTATGTATTCATCTTTTTGTTATATTTTTGGGTTGAAATATTCTTAAATTTGTTTTATCTACAATAAACCATCAGCATTTTCATTTTTTTTCCCTTTTTATAATGTACTATATATTTGAATGGTAAAAGTTCTATTTTCTATCTGGTATGGCAGTCATCTCCAAATTTTTGTTTTTGGATTGATGTCAATTCTTTGTGATCAGTGTATATATCAAATTTCTGGCTTAAGTATTCTTTCTATTTTATAACTGCTCAATAAATAGCTAAGTGTTCTAGTACTAGTGTTCTATAATTTTTTTCTGCTGGACTTAAGCTTCAGCTGATATAAGCTACTGGACATTTTCTTTCATCCAGTTTTTTCTGTAATAGTACTGCTCCCAATGCTTGACCTGATGCATTAGTTGTGATGATAAATAGCTTGTTGTAATCTGAATAGATCAGTACTAGAGCTTGAATAAGTTTTTTTCTCAAAATATTAAAAGCTTTTTGTTGCTTTCCAGTCTATTTGTATTTCACATTTTTGGCTTGAAGCTGGTAGAGTGGTTGAGCTATTTTTGAAAAGTTCTGAATAAAGTGGTGATAGTACCCTGCAAATTCCAAGAATGCTCTTAGTTTTGTGAGATTATTTGGTACTAGAAAGTTCTTGACAGTTTCAATCTTGTCTGGATCTGTTTTGATACTGTCTTTGCTTATAATATGTCCTAAGAACTTGAGTTCAGTTTTTCCAAAGAAACACTTGGTCATATTTAACTTTAATTTGGCTCTTCTTAGTCTTTCAAACACTTGTTGGAGATAGTGTAAATGATCATCAAATGTCTTGGAAAACACATTGGTGTTATCTAAGTACACAACTACTGATTTCCATAGTAGTTCAGTGTAAATAATTTCTATTAGCTATTGGAACATGGCTGGAGTATTTATTAAGCCAAATAGTATTACTTCAAATTCAAAATTTCTTTCTCTTATTGTGAATGCAGTCTTTTTTTTGTCAGCTGAATTCATGACTTCTTGCCAATAACCACTGTCTAAATTCAGTGTTGAAAACCATTTGTTCCTACTGAAAGTATCGAATAGTTCCTGAATTCATAAAGTTGAATAACTGTCTCCATAAGTTACTTTATTAAGCTTTCTGTAATCCACACAAAAACTGATTTTTCTATTTTTTTACAGATTAATACCACTAGTGACAACTATAAACTCATTAATAGTTGAATTAACTTGTTGTTTAACATCCAATTGATCTCTTGTTAGATGATTTCATGACTTGCTAGTAGTACTTAGTATGCTTTTTGTTTGATTGGCATTGCATCTCCCATCTTGATCTGGTATTGGATTATGTCAGTTCTGGCAAATTCATTTTTACTTGCAAAAATGTTGGTGAAGTTGTTGAGTAACATTTTGAGTTGTATATGTTGAAGTGGGTTTAAGTTTTTTATGTTCATTTGTTCTAATTGTTTTGATTGGAGCAAATAGCATTTGTTTTATCTATAGATGGTTTGTGATGTGATATTTACATATCTGCAAAGCTGTAGAAAATCTGGAATGGTGTTTGGTAGTTAATTTTCTACTTCTGTGCTTATATATCTGATAATGATTCATTTTGGTATTTCGATAACATCTCCAGTTGTGTTGTAAATGAGAATTTTTATGTGTTTTAGACTTTTGGCTAATATGTACAAATTCGTAAGTCCAATCTTTCCTGATTTGCAAATTTTAGTTTCTGCTTTAAACATTTGGGCCTAATCCTTTACTTTCTTTTCTATGGCTAATATATATTGGCCATATAGTGAAATAGAGATTGGTTGATGAGTGGAGATAATTTTTCTTTTGTCAATAATCTCTTCTTCTGCCATATTAACTGGTATATCTATTTTTTCTGTGGATCTAAATTCACTAATCTCTTTAGCTGTAATCTCTAATTTCTCCTTTTCTCACTGATATTAACTGAGCTATTTTAACCAGAGGCAGAAATATTGCCTGTGCTATTTTTTTGTTGGGCTCTATGATGTAGACCTTTTTTGAGTCATTTTGTAGCATTGTAATAATATTTTTCACATATCCTGCATCAATTATTCCTTCTTTGATATTGATCCCTTTTTTTGCTAAACTATTTCTAAAAGCTAGCTAAATCATTGTTGTTATTGGAATTTCTATTGTTACTTTGAGATCAATATAGATGTGTAAATATGGTTCCAATTTTATGGCTTTTTTTCCTGGATATTTCAGATCAAATCTTGTATTGGTATCATGCACATGTTTTGGCATAATGCTTTCATCATTATTGCTGAACCATTTGAGTTCTTACTTCTTAGAGAGATTAGGGAGCATGATATATTGTTTGAAGTTGGCATTAGAGTTTGAATCATCATTATTATTATTGCTATTTGAATGGAGCTGGAACCATTGTTACAAGTGATTATTTGGGGTCTCAAATCAAATAACAAACCCATAACTTGGTGCTCAATTGATATATAGATGTTGGTAGTATTTAAAGGTTTTTGTTGAGTTCTTTGTATAATGGCAGAGATTCACTAGTTGTTTTTTTGTAGCTTTTCAGAATCACAATTCTGTCAATTTTTTTCTCAGCATGGTGGCTGGCAATCCTCTGGTAAGTAATCCATAAGTCTTTTACGTGCTCTATCCACTTGCAGGGGTCTTTTATCAGGTAATCCTTGATGTCAGTAATTCAGCACTTAATCTTTTTAATCAATTAGTAAACACAACAAAATAATCAAAGAAAAGAAAATAAAAAAAAATAGGAAAAGACAATAAGCCAAGGCGTTTGCAAGTTAGTATCCCATTAATAGCTGTGATCAAGAGTCATTGTTCCAGTGTGTTTAAGTATTAACTTTTTTCAACATAGAGTGTTGATAATGGAGAGTGGATTGAGATAATAAATATTTATTTTATTGATATTGTAATGTGGAAGATTGTTTAGATCAAATTTAAACTAGAAGGTCTCTAACTAAAAGATTCTGTTTTTTTTACTTCTAATACTATTGCTATATATACATAATTGATGTTTTACAAGATTGCTCATATTTTTGAGCAATGTGCTATGATTTTTTTGAGCAATGTTTACATTGCTGAGCAATGTGCCCTAATTTTCTAACATCACTCCACATCGCTAAGCAATGTGTCATGACTTCTGATATTGTTTCATATTGCTAAGCAATGTGCTGTGATTTCTGACATTGTTGAGCAATATGCTCATATGCTACTTACTATTTTCTTATTGGTCTACTATTTTCTTATATCTGTTTTCTTTTTATAAGTAATATTATCTTCTCCTTTTAATATTGAGCTCTGTCGAAATCATCATTTTGAATTAGCTCTAATACTTTATTTTCCAGTATTGTTTGTTTGACTCTATTTCTTATTTTTTTTATTTGTATGTTGTTCATTCTTCTCTATTGGTTAATAGTATTACAGGTGATTATTTTTGCTGTGGAATTAAATAACAAATCCGTAACTTGGTGCTCCAAAAGCTATCTTGATGTGGATGTTGGTATTGGTAATCTGAAAGTTTTAATATCTGAAGGTTTTGATATCTGAAGGTTTTGGGTTGAGTTCTTTGTATAACAGACAGAGATTCAATAGTGTTAATAGTAGATGTATCTTTCCAAGAGTTTTCCCAATTTTTTTTTCAGTGTGGTGGCCAGATTTAGTCTGGCAGTCATGCCCTTCTGGTAAGCTATCTGATAATATATAAAATCCTACCCTTATTTCTGGGTCTTTTACCAGACTATCCTTGATGTCAATAACTCAGTGCTTAATCTTTTAATCAATTAGTATATAACAACAAAACAACACAAAGAAAGAAAAGAAAAGAAAAGAAAGAAAAGAAAATGAAATAAAGAAAATAAGCCAAGGCAATTTGTAGATTAGTATCCTGTCAATAGCCATAATCAAGAGCTATTGTTTCAGTGTAGTTAAGTATCAATTACTATCAACATGAAGTGTTGATAGTAAGGAGTGGATTGAGATATGAAATAATTATTTATTTGATGATTGTGTTTCTGGGCTAAGAATTCTGTCATATCAATTCTGTTTTTTCTGTTTCTAATACTATTGCTATATATACATTATTGAGATTCCTCAATTCTTCAATTCTTCACAACAGGAATCCTTCCTGGAATTCTGCAATTCCTTTGAGAGGAATTCTGCAATTCTGGAATCCTGCAATTCTTTGTCGGGGAATCCTGAAATTCCTGGAATCCTGCAATTCCTGAGAGGAATCCTGGAATTCTACATTTACTATGCTTACTTCTGATTGGCTAATAATCATGCTAATATATTTCTTATATTTTTATGAGTAATATTATTTCCTCTTTTTAATATTGAGCTCTGTTGAAATCCAACTCATTTAACTCCCCCTCTTGAAGTATTTCCTGGATTTTGTTTTCGAGAATTACTTGTGTTATTTGGGTCTGTAATTCTTTAAATTGAGCATTGGTGATTTTTCCCAATTGATTACTGGTAATCATATCCATTGCTTTGTTGAGCAATATTTCTGGTCTATCCTGAAATGCTGTGTGTATTTGGTATATGGCTTGGGCCTGTTTTTTCCCACAAAATGTTCTAATTATTGTAGTATTCTTTTGTCAAATAATCATTTTGTCTTATCCATATATAGATTCTGGATATTTACATGTCATCCTAAGTAAAAATAACAATAGTTTCGTGGAAATTGTTGTATCCACCAGTTTCAAGTTTCTTTAGTCAACTCTTGATATAGTGACTCTTTTGTCGACTCTTTTATTGCTAATTTTACTTTTGCCATGATTTTGTCCACAGTATTTTCAGTTTTTTCTGTGTTCTGAGTTGCAATGTCTTTTTAGTATCTTGATATTGAATGGTTTGTTGATTGATTGTAATCTCCATTTCCTAGTGTTGGATTAATTGAAAGAGTTGTTGTGCTAGTGAGTAAATGTTGTCTGTAATTTCCATTTTTCTGATATTTCCTGTCACGTCTACCATGTCTTTATATATTCTTTTGATGGATTAATTTAATGTGTTGTTGTCAATAATAATGATTGGTTCTAGATCTCGTGGAATCTTATTTGGTTGGACTAGTATTCTCTGTACTCCTAATTGTGAAATATTACTAATAGATGGTAGTGTGATGTTGTGATATGGTTTCAGTTGATCTCCATGTGCTGCTTTGGTTAAAATTTTGTTATCCAATCTTAATTTGTAAGCTCCATTTCCTAGAATTTTTTCTATGTGAAATGATCCATTCTATTTGGGATCAAATTTTCTACTCCATTGTTTTTCCGATTTGGTATAATATAGTAATACTTTGTCTCCAATCCTGAATTCAACTGGTTTATCTGGTAGTTGGTTATTATGTCTTTCTTTTTGTTTGTCTTGTGACTTTTGTATGTTATCAACTGCTCTTTGTTGTTTGTTTTCTAGTGTTTCCATTAAGTCATATGTTCTTCTCAACAATGTATTTTTGAAATTCTCCTCTGTTATTGGTCTGGTTGGGTATGTGCTGACTTCTATTTCCACTGGTAGTGTTGCTGTTCTACCATATATCAATTCAAATAGTGTTGCTTGTATAGTATCTTGCTTCATTGTCTGATAAGCAAATAGTACTGATGGTATCAACAAATCCCAATCATTCTGGTTTTTTTGGCTGAGTTTAGCTATTGTTTCACACAATGTTCTGTTAAATCTTTCGACTAATACATTGGTTTGTGGATGGTATGGTAATGATAGTGGTCTCTTAATTCCGAATCTTTGGCTCAATTCTGTTAATGTTTTGTTTACAAAATAAGTTCTTTGGTCTGATAATAATTCTTTTGGACATCCATGTTGACAAATCAAATCCTGATGAACGAATTCGGCAACGGATTCTGCATTCACTCTTTGAATTGCTTTCACTTCTGGCTATTTAGTGAGATAGTCCATAGCTACTGCTATGTATCTGTTTCCTCTGCTGGTAATTGTTAATGGTCTAACTAAATCAATTTCAATATGGTTGAATAGTTGTCCCACTTTGATTGGTCTTAATGGTTCACTGGGTCTTGTTTCTTCTCTTTGCTGACAAGCATCACAATTTTGAACATATTGAATAATGTCTGGGTATATTGATGGCCAATAGTATCTCTTTTTGGTTCTTTCCATGGTTGCTTCTTTGTGAAAATGTCTTACTGTTGGATTTAAGTGCATGTTGAATAATATTGTCTCTTTTTCTGGCTCTGTAATTACTCTGGTTGGTTGATCTAGATCCCTTCTATTTTTCTGATAAAGTATATTTTAGTGAGTAATAAAATATTTTAATTGTTGTTTGATACTCTTTTGTTCCATTTGAGATAAATTCTCCTTGAACTATTGAGTGTTTATATAATGTTGTAATTGTTGATATTTTTGTATATTCATCTTTTGTTGTATTTTTCCATTGGTATTGTTCTGGTTTTGTTATGTTTTTGGGTTGAAATGTTCTTAGATTTGTCTCATTCACAATAAACCATCCGTATTTCTATTGTCTTTTTCTTTTTTATAATGTATAGTATAATTGTATGGTGCAAGTGTCATTTTCTATCTTGACTGTCTTCCATCTCCAAATTCTTGTTTTTGAAGTGATGTTAATCCTTTGTGATCTGTGTACACCTCAAATTTCTGGTTCAAGTATTTTTTCTATTTTATGACTGCTCAGTATATTGCTAAGTGTTCTTGTTCCAGTGTTCCATAGTTCTTTTTGGCTGGTGTTAAACCTCTGCTGGCATATGCTACTGGATGTTCTCTGCCGTCTGGTCTTCTCTGAAATAGTACTGCTCCTAATGCTTGGCTGGATGCATCAGTGGTAATGATGAATAGTTTGCTGTGATCTGGATAGATCAGTACTGGAGTTTGGATGAGCTTTTTTTTCAGAATATCAAAAGCTTTTTGTTGACTTTCTGTCCATTCATATTTTGTATTTTTGTTTTGCAGTTGGTTGAGTGGCTGCACTATCTTGGAGAAGTTCTTGATAAAATGTTGATAGTAGCTGGCAAATCCCAAGAATGATTTCAGTTCTGTCATATTGGTCAGTACTTGAAAGTTCTTTATTATCTCTATTTTCTCCGGATCCGTTTTGATGCCATTTTTGCTGACTATGTGTCCCAAGAATTTTAGTTCTGTTTTGCCAAAGAAGCACTTTGTTGTATTTAATTTTAGTCCTGCTCTTCTTAGTCTTTTGAACACTTGTTGAAGATAATGAAGATAATTATCAAACATTTTTGAGAATACATTGGTGTTGTTCAAGTATACAACTACTGATTTCCACAATAAGTCAATATAAATGATTTTCATTAGCCATTAGAAAGTTGCTGGAGCATTGGTTAAGTCAAATGGCATCACTTCAAATTCAAAATTCTCTTTTTTAGTAGTAAATGCCATCTTCTTTTTGTCAACCAGATTCATAGCTACTTGCCAGTAATCACTGTCCAAATCTAATGTTGAGAATCATTTGTTCCCACCAAAAGCATCAAATAATTCCTGTATTTGTGGAGTTGGATAACTGTCTCCACGAGTTACACTATTGAGTTTTCTGTAGTCTACACAAAATTGGATTTTTCTATTCTTTTTACAGATGAGTACTACTGGTGATAACCATGGGCTCATTGATGGTTGAATTAGCCCATTGTTAAGCATTCTGTTTATCTCTTGACAAATGATCTTGTGGCTGGCTGGCGGTACTCTGTATGCTTTTTGTTTAATTGGCATTGCATCTCCAGTTTTGATCTGATGCTAGATGATGTCAGTTCAGCCAAACTCATTTTCGCTGGCAAAGATGTCATTGAAATTGTTGAGTAACATCTTGAGCTGCATACATTGGAGTGGATCTAAGTTTCCCATGTTCATTTGTTCCAATTGTTCTGGTTGAAGCAAATAACATTTGTCTCATCCATAAATTGTTTGTAATGTAATATCAACATATTCACAAAGTTGTGGAAAGTCTGGAATGGGATTTGGTGGTTGGTCTTCTATTTCTGTGGTTAAATATCCGATGGTGGTTCCTTCTGGTATGTTGATGACATTGCCAGTATTGTTGTAGATGAGAATTTTTATGCTACTATAGCTTTTGGCTGGTATGTGGAGATTGATCAACCCAATCTCTCCTGATTTACAAAGGTTTGCTTCAGCTTCAAAAATCTGTCCTTGCTCCTTTTTTTTCCTTCCTATTGCTAGTATGTACTGACTATATAATGGAATGAAAATAGCTTGACCGGTTGAGATAATTTCTCCTTGGCCAATAATTTCTTTCTCCACCATATTAACTGGTACATCTATTCTACCTGTTGACCCGAATCCCTGTATTTCTCTTGTTGTTATTCCTAATTCCTCCTTCTTTCCTACTGATACTAACTGAGCTACTCTAACCAGAGGCAAGAATATTGTCTGTGCTATCTTTTTGTTGGGTTCTATTATATAGGTCTTTTCTGAGTCATTTTGTAGCATAGTGATGATATTTTCTACATATCCCATGTCAATTATTCCTCCTCTTATATTAATCTCTCTTTTCGCTAAACTACTTCTAGATGCTAATTGAACCATTGTTGTTGTTAGAATTTCTAGTGCTACTTTCAGATCAATGCAGGTGTGTGAATGTGGTTCTAATTTGATGGCATCTTTTTTTGGGTATCTCAGATCAAACCCTGCATCAGTATCATGTGTGTGTTCTGACATGATACCTTCCCTCTTGTCACTATACCAATTCAACTTCTGCTCCTTAAAAAGATTTGGTAGTACAATATATTGTTCATAGTTTGTATTGGAGTTTGGATCTGAGTTGGAATCATTGTCATTGTCATTGCTATTTTGAACAGAGCTTAAACCATTGTTGTTATCATTATTGTCAGAATTTGAATCAGAATTGAGCAGTGATTCCAATTCTGATGTGCAGCTGCTGATTGGTTCTTTCTCTTTGGGAATCATGTAGATTATGCATTGTGGTGGATTATAGATAAGGTTACACTCATTACAATATTGGAAGTCACATAGAATCAAACAGTGGTCACATAATTGAGTGTTTAGCTGTGCTAAATGTTCTTCTTGTTCTTTTCTTGTGGATGCTAGTCGCTGGTAGTGTTCGTGAAACTCTTCTGGGTCATCCTTAATGTTGCCAAAGATGTCAAACATTTGGATGTATTCTGGTTTTGGCAATGATAGTGGGTTGTCCTTAATTTCTCTTAGCTTCTCTGTTGTAGCACCTTCAGACATAACATATGCCATTCTCCAGATCTCATCTTTGTTGTGTGGGTATCCTTCTAGGCGCCTTAATGTTTGCTTCCAGGCGTTGTTGATTGGAGTTCCCTTTCATATCCAGTCATTGATTAGGATCGTGTATTAGCATGTTTTGTTGTATGCTTCCCCTCTTCCAGGAATGTTTTTCCACATTTCTTCATCCAAAAGAGTCTTTCCACAGGCTAGACACAAGATACCGTCCCATTTTCCCATTTTTGGCAGTTGTCCATCACATTCAAGGATGCATGGGCGACAGTAGTATTCAGTTGCTGTTGTCTATTCTTCGTCCTTACTACAGCATGCGCCCATTGTTGACAATTTCTTACTACAACTGACACATACCAGTTTGGGTCGATAGTATCCTGTTTGTGGCAGTGTAGAGTATGGGATATGAGCTGAATTAGTGCTTGGTGGTTGGTCGTCTTCTTTTTTTTTCCCTTTTCACTTTTCTTCCCAGGTCCACTTGGTGGTTGATTTACTTAGTTCATCCTCACTCCATGCTTCTAGGTTTGGCTTCCAGGTAAGTTCTTCTTCTTTCTTTTTTCCCTTGTTATTCTATGAGAGTATGGGTGGTAGTTCATTGTGATTAGCATTGGTCCAAGTGACTTGAAAAGCTTTCCAGATAGGCTTCTTTTCTTCCTCCAGCTCTATCAATGGTTTTTCTCTTAAAGGAACCTTGAAGTGGCCACACATAGTTGGCACATATGTGTGTTGACCATTGTCACTTAGTTGGAGCTTTTGTATCATCCAGTCCAGAATAATGTTGGTTTTGAACAGCCAGTCATTACCAACTAGAGCTTGATATTGGGGGGCTTCCATCACCAAGACTTTGATAGGAGTGATGATGCCATTGACTTCAAATAGAAAGTTATCTATCTCACCAATTGGGGTTTTAGTCGCTCCGTTAGCAGTGATTATATGAGCACTAGCAGCCCAATCAACTTGGTGACCTAATTGGTCTATAAGTTGTCACATGATGATGCTGCCTGCTGAACTGCTATCAAGAATGAGTTTGATTGGATGTTTATCTACTTTCGCATCAGTGTACATCACTGCGATGGATCTTTCTTTGAGGGCGGCTCCACTGAATAATGGTAATCAGGATGGTTCCTCCAGTTCAAAAAAGAAGATGGCTGCTAATAATTTGTTATTAGTGACCATTGTTGGTAAGATGTTGTTGGTAAGTGTTGTCTGTTAGTCTGATTCTAAGTTGCTAAATGTGGCGTCTTCTGGAGTAACCAGGAGACTTAAATAATTTTGGGAATTTGGGTGTTGGGTGGTGCCAGTACCCGAATTCCGAGAATGAAATTCTGAGCTTTGGTGAGAGGAACTGGGGATCGGTTGATGAACAATCATCGCTGATCTCCAATTTTGAGCAATTCTGGGTCTTGGGTTTCTTGATGTCATCGTAGCTGAATTTTGGAGTGGTGTTTGAATTGATGGTTGAGACTGATAAATTATTTGTGGCTGCAGTTGTTGATAAATCACTTGTGGCTGTGGTTGATAAATTGGAGCTTGATACACCAGAGACTGATAGACTGATGACTACGTCACTGGTAGGTAAGCGGATTGGTTTTGATTTGGGTACTGATTCAGAGTTTGAAACCAGCAATGGGATTTTGTTATTGATTTCCTGATCATTGGTTATTTAAACACTGGCAACAGTCAATTTGGATATGTTCTTGTTTACCACAATAGTGGCAGATACGCATTTCCTGTTGCCACTTTTAATTGGTTGATGAAGATGAACGTGGTTGATTTTGGGCACGATTAGAGTTTTTTTGATTATTGTGTCATTGTGGAGACTGATAAATGGCATGATTGTCAGCTAAGTATTCTTCCAATCTCTTATTAATTGATTTACTAAACTTCTCCAATTTGGAATCCAATTCAGATGATCCATTCATTACTAGATTAATGGCTTGGGCATGGTTAACCTCTGACTCAATGGATTCAAAATCTCTAGTGTGTGTAACTGCGTCTTGTAGGATGCCTGGATGCAACGAACATACATGTTGCAAGATGCTGCTGCACAGGCCATGGATAAAATAATTGAGTATCTGTGGTGCTGTGAAATAGTTGGCGTCAATTGCTTGAATTTGGCACAGATTTCAATGGAAGCGTCCTAAGTAAGTGGTGATGGCTTCTGTTTCTCCTTGTTTTATGGTGGTGAATGTGTTGACTAGGCAATTGATACTGTTATTGTTGCTGAAGTATCTTAGGAATTCCATTTTGAAGGCATTGAAATCTTGTGGTTTATTAATTAAGCTCTGGTACCATGAATCGGCAGTATCCTTGAGAAAGTAGGGAATGGCTTGCATTGCTTAGGCATCATTTTATCTGTTGGTTGCGATGGCTTTTTCTACATCATTCAGCCATACTTGAGTGTCATCCTCTTCACCAGTAAAGTTGTCAAGTTTTGTGATTGGTGTGTAGGCCATTGGATCTAAGTTAGGTAGTTGTGGTGGCTGTTGAAACAGTTGTTGTTGTACTGGTTGTTGAGGTGGTAGTTGAAGTGGCTGCTGTATGAGTTCGGCTATAGGATTAATTGGCAGTTGATCAATGACAATTACTGGAAGTAAGTTTTGCTGATTAATTAATTTGGGGTTTGGATTGTTCTGCCTTTGATGATTCAGAGTTTCGATTTCCTAATTTTCTAGATCTGGATTTTGCTGAGTTTGAAAATTTGGGGTTTCAACTTCTGGGTTTTCAATGATCGGGTGCTGATAAGTGAATTCTTGATCCTCTGATTCTTCTTCCTCTTTTTCTGATTCCGCTGCTTCCCACAGATCAAAGATTCCGAAATCTGGTGGAGGTGGTAGTGATTGAAGTCCTGATGGGGTTGATGATCGCAAATTAAATTCCTCTCTTTGTCTACTTTGGAATGAGAATCGTCTAAATACTGATGTGACAGTTGATGAGAATGCATCTGTTGATAATATGTTGATGGTGCTTCCAGGTGTATAGTGGTAGATGGGTTGCTTGGGGATTCAACTCTGTTTTTCTTCTAAGTAAGTGGCTATATTTTTATGGGTGTTACTGCTGGTGTTTGTAATTTTCCCTTGCCTTTACTAGCATATGTAATTGGATATTTTTGTTGAGTGTGATGTTCAATTTCTTTGTTGTTCTTAGTGATGATGGATGCAAAATTATGATTTGTTGGTAGGTTGGTGTTTTGAATTAATTCCCTATAGAAAGTTTCTCTTGCTGATTCAGTATTCACTGGTGTTCCTAATAAAAAGGAAATCTTTTCATTGATGTAGAAATTGAAAACTGATTCGGTGGATATATGATTGTGGTTTAATCCCAAGTATTGACAATAGTGTTGAAATAAGAATTTTGTGAATTCTAAATGGTTTGCTCCTATATTTTCTGATTCTGTCACTTTTGGTTTGGTATTGTTGGTGCTGGTTCTCTGTAGGATTATACCTCACAGGAAGCACCAAATGTTACAGGTGATTATTTCTGCTGTGAAATTAAATAACAAACCTGTAACTTGGTGCTCCAAAAGCTATCTTAATGTGGATATTGGTATTGGTAATCTGAAGGTTTTGATATCTGAAGGTTTTGGGTTAAGTTCTTTGTATAATAAACAGAGATTCAATAGTGTCGATAGTAGATGTATCTTTCCAAGAGTTTTTCCAATTTTTTTCTCAGCATGGTGGCCAGATTTAGTCTGGCAGTTGTGCCTTTCTGGTAAGTTATCTGATAATATATAAAATTCTACCCTTATTTCTGGGTCTTTTACCAGGCTATTCTTGACATTAATAACTCAGTGCTTAATCTTTTAATCAATTAGTATACAACAACAAAACAACACAAAGAAAAAAAAGAAAAGAAAAGAAAGAAAAGAAAATGAAATAAAAAAAATAAGCCAAGGTGATTTGCAGATTAGTATCCTGTCAATAGCCATGATCAAGAGCTATTGTTTTAGCATGGTTAAGTATCAATTACTATCAACATGAAGTGTTGATAGTGAGGAGTGGATTGAGATATGAAATCATTATTTATTTGATAATTGTGTTTCTGGGCTAAGGATTCTGTCGTATCAATTCTGTTTTTTCTGTTTCTAACACTACTGCTATATATACATAATTGAGATTCCTCAATTCCTCGATTCTTCATGACAGGAATCCTGAAATTCCTGGAATTCTGCGATTCTTTTGAGAGGAATCCTGGAATTCTGGAATCCTGTAATTCCTCGTCAGGGAATTCTAAAATTCCTGGAATCCTGCAATTTCTAAGAGGAATCCTGAAATTCCACATTTACTACGCCTACTTCTGATTGGCTAATAATCATGCTAATATATTTCCTATATTTTTATGAGTAACAATAGTTATGGTTTCCATGTTGGAATGTAACAGTAATTTTGGATAGTTCTGAAATATGCTGTGTAGATGGTAAATTGTTCTCACATGTAGTGTCATTTTCTTTCCGATAAATTTTTCAATTTGTTGTATTATGTTTTGGTTGAATATTCTCTTGGATTTGTCAATATACAACTCCCAAATATTCAACTTTCGACTTAATTGGTAGTAGCAGTATGATATTGGAAGTTGTTCTGTCTATTGCTTCTAATTCTCTTTTGTAAGTTCTTCTGTTGGCACCATAATAGATATTTTTCCAAAAGTGTTCTTTACTTTTTCTATTATGTTATCTAACCAGTTTTTATCATTCTTTGGTAAATATTGATATGGTGTATTTTTTGTCTTTTTTTTGGTGTTTTGATAGCAAATTGTTTGGTTGTTAACAATAATTTTTATGTTTAAAGATTGTTAACTTAAGGCCTGGAATAATTGTTGAGCTATGATGTAAATATGATCTGGTATTTCTATTTTTCTTGTTTGCTTTTGTCACGTATATTGTGTCTTTTATATACTCTTTTTATTGTTCAATTTTACGTGTCTGGTTTAATGATTATGATTGGTTTCAGGTCTTATGAAATTTCATCTGGTTGGACTAGTATTCTCTGTACTCTTAATTGTGGAATATTACTAGTGAATGGTAATACTATATGGTGATATGGTTTCAGTTGATCATCATGTGCTGCTTTGGCTAAAATTTTGTTGTCCCATCTTAATTTATAAGCTCTATTTCCAAGAATTTCTTCTATGTGAAATAGTCCATCCCATTTGGGATCAAATTTTCCACTTTATTGTTTTTCTGCTTTAGTATAATATAAAAGTACTTTGTCTCCAATCTTGAATTTAATTGGTTTATCTGATAGTTGGTTATTGTGTCTTTCTTTTTGTTTCTCTTGTGACTTTTGAATGTTATTAACTGCTTTTTGCCATTTGTTTTTTAGTGTTTCCATTAAGTCATATGTTTTTCTCAACAATGTTTTCTGAAAATTGTCTTTAGTTATTGGTTCTGTTGAATAAGTGTTGACTTCTATCTCAACTGATAATGTTGCTGTTCTACTGTATACCAATTCAAATAGTGTTGCTTGTGTGGTATCTTGTTTTATTGTTCGATAAACAAATAGTACTGATGGTATAAACAAATTCCATTCATCCTGGTTTTTTTAACTGATCTTGGCAATTGCTTCACACAATGTTCTGTTAAATCTTTTAACTAATCTATTCATTTGTGGATGGTATGACAATGATAATGGTCTTTTGATTCCAAATCTTTGACTTAATTTTGCTAATGTTCTATTCACAAAATAAGTTCCTTGATCTGATAATAATTTTTTTGAACATCCATATTGACAGATTAAATTTTGGTAAACAAATTTGGCCACTGATTCTGCATTTGCTCTTTGAATGGCTTTTGCTTCTGGCCATTTAGTAAAATAGTCTATGGCTACTGCAATATATCTGTTGTCTCTGCTGATAACTGTTAATGGTCTGACTAAGTCAATTCCAATTCGATCAAATGGTTGTCCCACTTTGATTGGTCTTAATGGTTCATTTAGTCTTGTTCTTCTTTTTCTCTGACAAACATCACAATTCTGAACATATTAGATGATGTCTAGATACATTGATGGCCAATAGTATCTTTTTTTGGTTTTTTTCATGGTTGTTTCTTTATGAAAATGTCCTGCTGTTGGATCTGAGTGCATGTTAAATAATATTGTCTCTTTTTCTGGTTCTGTGATTACTCTGGTTGGTTTATCTGAATTCTTTCTGTTTTTCCAGTAAAGTATATTTTGGTGGTTGATAAAATATTTTAATTGCTGTTTTATGTTATTTTGTTTTTTTTGAGATAATTTCTCTTTGAATAATTGAGTATTTATATAATGCTAGAGTTGTTAGTATTTTTGTGTGTTTATCTTTTGTTATATTTTTGTCTTTAATTATTTGAGTCTTTTGTTATATTTTTGAGTTAAAACATTCTAGATTTGTCTCATTTACGACAAACTATCAGCATTTCTATTGTCTTTTCCCTTTTTATAATGTACTGTAAATGTATATGGTGATAGTGCTATTTTCTATCTTGTATGATGATCGTCTCCAAATTTTTGCTTTTAGATTGAAGTTGATTCTTTGTAATCAGTATATATATCAAACTTTTAACTCAAGTATTTTTTCCATTTGGTAATAGCCCAATAGATGGCTAAGTGTTCCAGTGCTGGAGTTTCATAGTTTTTTTCAACTGGACTTAAGCTTCTATTGACATAAGCTACTGGATGCTTTCTTTCATCTGGTCCTTTTTGTGATAGTACTGCCCCCAATGCTTGACTTGATGCATCGGTGATGATAATGAATAGTTTGCTGTGATCTGAATACATCAACACTGCAGCTTGAATAAGCTTTTGTCTCAGTATATTGAATGCTTTTTTTTGAGCTTCTGTTCATTCATACTTGACATTCTTAGTTTGTAAATGATGAAGTGGCTGAGCCAGTTTAGAAAACTCCTTGATAAAACATTGATAATTGCCTGCAAATCCCAAAAATGCTCTTAATTCTGTCAAATTGGTTGGTACTAGAAAGTTCTTTACTATTGCAATCTTATCTGGATCTGTTTTAATACTATCTTTGTTTACAACATGTCCCAAAAACTTGAGTTCAGTTTTTTCAAAGAAATACTTAGTTGTATTTAGTTTCAATCCGGCTCTTTTGAGTCTTTCAAATACTTGTTGGAAATAATGCAGATGATCATCAAATGATTTTGAGA
This sequence comes from Geosiphon pyriformis, assembly GCA_016748015.1. Taxonomy (NCBI): domain Eukaryota; kingdom Fungi; phylum Glomeromycota; class Glomeromycetes; order Archaeosporales; family Geosiphonaceae; genus Geosiphon; species Geosiphon pyriformis. The sequence continues at coordinate 208,864 of JAAOMT010000647.1, read as the reverse complement.
ACACATTGGTGTCATCCAAGTACACAATTACTGATTTCCATAGCAGTCTGGTATAAACAATTTCCATAAGCTGTTGTTACTCATAGAAATATAGGAAATATATTAGCATAATTATTAGCCAATCAGAAGTAGGCATAGTAAATGTGGAATTCCAGGATTCCTTTCAGGAATTGCAAAATTCCAGAAATTTGAGGATTCTCCAATGAAGAATTGCAGGATTCCAGAATTCCAGAATTTCTCTCAAAGGAATTACAGGATTCCAGGAATTTCAGAATTCCTGTCATGAAGAATTGAGGAATTGAGAAATCTCAATTATGTATATATAGTAGTAATATTAGAAACAGAAAAAACAGAATCGATATGACAGAATCCTTAACTCAGAAACACAATTCTCAAATAAATAATTATTTTATATCTCAATCTACTCCTCACTATTAGCACTTCATGTTGATAGTAATTGATACTTAAAACCACGCTGGAACAATAGCTCTTGATCATGGCTATTGATGGGATACTAATTTGCAAATCGCCTTGGCTTATTTCTTTAGATTTTTTTATTTTCTTTATTTTCTATGATTTTGTATTGGGTACTAACCAATTAATTAAAAGCGCTGATTACTGATGTCAAGGATTGCCTGGTAAAAGACTCCTGTGAGTGGGTAGGACACATACAGAAGATATGGATTACTTACCAGAGGATTGCCGGCCACCAAGCCAAGAAAAAAATTGACAGACTTGTGAGTCTGGGAAGCTATGGATAAAACAACTATTGAATCTCTGTCTATTATACAAAAGACTCCATCAAAACCTTTCAGATACAACACTTACAGAATATTATCAACAGAAGTAGCTTTTGAGCACCAAGTTACGGGTTTGTTATTTAATTCAACAGCAGAAATAATCACCTATAACATTTGGTGCTTCCTGTGAGGTATAATCTTACAGAGAACCAGCACTAACAACACCAAACCAAAAGTAGCAGAATCAGAAATAATAGGGACAAACCATTTAGGATTCGCAAAATTCTTATTTCAACAGTACAGCCAGCAGTTAGGCCAAAACAACAACCATTACCCAGCAGAATCAGCTTTCAACTTCTACGTCAACAAAAGAATCACCAATTTCCTAGGAAGACCAGTTGACATTGAATTAGCAAGAGAAAATTTCTATTCGGAACTAATCCAACACACCAACTTACCAAGAAATCACAGCTTTACACCTATTATCAGAGAAATCAACCAAGAAATTGAAAGATATACACAAAAGACATTCTCTATTACTTATTAGGACAAGAGCAAAGGAAAACTACAAACACCAGCAGTAACACCCAAAGGAATACAAGTTCCTAACTGAAAGAAACAAAGAATCAAATCTTTGATATATCCATCATACTATTACACGCCCAGAAGTACCATCAACATCGCATCAGCAGATGCATCTACCAGTACAAAGACACCACTAGCAAGAATCATGTTTTAGAGTAAACAAAAGAAAAACAAACTATTAGAAGCATATGGCAATTATTTTGAAGGATTTAAATCAAAATTGCCAACACCATCAGGATTTCGATCACCACCTCATCAGCCAGATTTTGGAACCATCAGTTCCTGAGAAATTACTGAATCAGAAGAAGAAAAAGACGAGGATCAGAAATTTAATTACCAAAACCCAATCCTAGAAAACCCAAACATTCAAACTCAACAACATTTAGAAAATTTGGAAATCGAAACTCCAAATATTCGAACCCTGCCAAATCAAAGAAATCAAAACCCTGAGTTAATTCATCAGCAAAACCTACCTCCAGTTATCATCATTAATCAACCACCAATTGAGCCAATTGGTGAGCCAATTTAACCACCTTAAGTATCACCCCAACAACCATTATCTTTTCAACAACTTCAGCAACAGCCACCACAACCATTCAACTTAGATCCAATGGCCTATGTGCCAATTGCAAGACTTGACAACTTTACCGGCAAAGAGGACGATGCTCAAGTATGACTGAATGATATAGAAAAGGCCATCACAGCCAACAGATGAAATGACGCTCGTGCAATACAAGCTATTCTCTACTTTCTCAAAAATACTGCCAATTCATGGTACCAGAGTTTGATTAATAAATCACAAGATTTCAATGCCTTCAAGGTGGAATTCCTAAGATACTTCAGCAACAATAACAGTATCAATTGCCTAATCAACATGTTCACTACCATGAAACAAGAAGAAACGGAAGCCGTCACCACTTATCTGAGATGCTTCTATCAAAATCTGCGTCAAATTCAAGCAATTGACACCAACTATTTCACAGCATCACAGATACTCAATCAGTTTATCCGTGGCCTGCACAGCAGCATCTTGCAACATGTACATCCATTGCACCCAGGCACCCTTCAAGATGCAGTTACACATGCCAGAGATTTTGAATCTGCTGAGTCAGAGACTAACCATGTCCAAGCTGTTAATCTAGTAATAAACAGATCATCTGAATTGGATTCCAAATTGGAGAAGTTCAGTAAATCAATTAATAAGAGATTGAAAGGATACTTAGCTGACAATCATGCCATATATCAAACACCACAATGACGCCATAATTCAGAAAACATGAATCATTTTCAAAATCAATCATGTTCATCATCCTCAACAGCACCTAGTTCACCATGACAGCCAGAAACACGTGTCTACCAAAACTGTGGTAAACAAGGCCATATTCGAGTTAATTGCCATACTTATAGCAACCAATGATTAGGAAATCAATACAAAAACCCCGATCGCTGGTTCCAAACTCCAAATCATTATCCAAATCAAGATCAAGACCAATATCAAAATACTTACCTGCCAATGACGCAGCAACCAATCTATCAACCGCCAGTAGATCAAACCCCAGTTTATCAACTGCAGCCACCAGCAATTTATTGACAGTAGCCTCCAGTGATTTATCAGCCACAGCCCCAAATAATTTATCAGTCTCAATTATCAATCCAAACACCACTCCAAAACTCAGCTATGATGACATCAAGAAACCTGAGACCCAGAATTGCTCAAAATTGGAGATTGGTGATGGTTGTTCATCAAATGATTCCTAGTTCCTCTCACTAAAGCTCAGGATTCTGTTCTCAGAATTCAGATACCAGTACCACCCAACACCCGAATTCCCAAAATTATTTAAGTTTTCTGATTACTCCAGAAGACGCCACATCTAGCAACTTGGAATCAAACCAACAGACAACACTTACTAACAACATTCCACCAGCAACGGTCACCAATGACGAATTATTAGCAGCCATTTTTCCTTTTGAACTGGAGGGACAATCCTGATTACCATTATTCAGTGGAGCCACTCTCAAGGAAAAACCCATCACAGTGATGTACACTGATGTGAAAGTAGATGGACATCTGATCAAACTCATCCTTGATAGCAGTTCAGCAGGCAGCATCATCACACAACAACTCATGGACCAATTAGGTTGCCGAGTTGATTGGGCTGCTAGTGCTTGTATAATCACTGCTGATGGAGTGACTAAAACCCCAATTGGCAAGATAGATGACTTTCCATTTGAAATTAATGGCATCATCACTTTCATCAAAGTTTTGGTGATGAAAGCCACCCAATACCAAGCTCTAATTGGTAATAACTGGCTGTCCAAAACCAACACTGTTCTGAACTGAACAATGCAAGAGCTCCAACTAAGTGGCAATGGTCAACACACACGTGTGCCAGCCACGTGTGGCCACTTCAAGGTTTCTTCAAGAGAGGAACCATTGATAAAGCTGGAGGAAGAAAAAAAGCTGATCTGGAAAGCTTTTCAAGTCTCCTGGGCCAATGCTGATCACAATGTACCACCCATACTCTCATAGAATGACAAGGAAAAGAAGAAAGAAGAAGAACTTACCTGGAAGCCAAACCTAGAAGCATGGAATAAGGACAAACTAAGCAAATCAACTGCCAAGTGAATCTGAGAAAAAAAGGGAAAAGAGAAAGAAAAGGAAGACGACCAACCACCAAGCACCAATTCAGCTCATATTCCATACTCTATGCCACCACAAACAGAATACTGTCAACCCAAACTAGTATGCGTTAGTTGTGGTAAAAAATTGTTAACAATAGGCACATGCTGTAGTAAAGACAAAGAATGGACGACAGCAACTGAATACTACTGTCACCCATGCATCTTTGAATGTGATGAATGACTGCCAAAAATAGAAAAATGGGACAGTACCTTGTGTCTAGCCTGTGGAGAAACTCTTTTGGATGAAGGAATGTGGAAAGACAATTCTGGAAGAGGGAGAGCATGCGACAAAACATATTAATACACGATCTTGATCAATGAATGGGTACGAAAGGGAACTCCAATTAATGATATCTGGAAGCGAGCATTAAGACACCTGGAAAAATATCTACATGATGAAGATGAGATCTGGAGAATGGCATATGCTATGTCCAAAGGTGCTACAACAGAAGAGCTGAGAGAAATTAAGGACAACCCACTATCACTGCCAGAACCAGAATATGTCCAAACATTCGATGTCTTTGACAATGTTGAAGATGACCCAAAAAAATTTCACGAACACTATCAGCGACTAGCACTCACAAGAGAAGAACAAGAAGAACGTTTAGCACAGCTAAACACTCAATTATGTGATTACTGTTTGATTCCATGTAACTTCTAATATTGTAATGAGTGTGAGCTCATCTACAATCCACCACCACGCATAATCTACATGATTCCCGAAAAGAAAGAACCAATCAGTAGCTGCACATCAGAATTGGAATCACCACTTGATTCCGATTCAAACTCCAACAATGATGACAACAACAATGGTTTGAGCTCCATTCAAAATGGCAATAACAACAACAATGATTCCAACTCAGATCCAAACTTTGATACAAACTATGAACAATATATTGCACTACCAGATCTCTCCAAGGAGCAGGAGTTGAAATAGTATAGTGACAAGGGGGAAGATATCATGCCAGAATGCGTGCATGATACTGATGCAGAGTTTGATCTGAGATACCCAGGAAAAGATGCCATCAAATTGGAACCACATTCATGCACTTGCATTGATCTGAAAGTAGCTTTAAAAATTCCAGCAACAACAATGGTTCAATTAGCATCTAGAAGTAATTTAGCAAAAAGATAGATAAACATCAGAAGAGGAATAATTAATGTGGAATACATGGGAAATATCATTGCTATGCTACAAAACGACTCTGAAAAGGCCTATATAATAGAGCCAAATGAAAAAATAGCACAGGCAATATTTCTGCCTCTGGTGAAAATAGTGCAGTTAGTATTAGTGGGAAATAGAGAGGAATTAGGGATAACAGCAAGAGGAATACAAGGATTTAGATCAATGGGTAAAATAGAAGTACCTGTTAATATGGCAGAGGCAGAAATTGTTGGCTAAGGAGAAATTATCTCAACTGGTCAAGCTATTTCTATTCCACCATATAGCCAGTACATACTAGCAATAGAAAGGAAGGAAAAGGAGCAAGGACAGATTTTTGAAGCTGAAGCAAACCTTTGTGAATCAGGAGAGATTGGGTTGATCAATCTCCACATACCAGCCAAAAGCTATAGCAGCATAAAAATTCTCATCTACAACAACACTGACAATGTCATCAACATACCAGAAGGAACCACCATTAGATATTTAACCACAGAAATAGAACCAAATCCCATTCCAGACTTTCCACAACTTTGTGGATATGTTGACATCACATCACAAACAATCTATGGATGAGACAAATGTTATTTGCTCCAACCAGAACAATTGAAACAAATAAACATGGGAAACTTAGATCCACTTCAATGTATACAGCTCAAGATGTTACTCAACAATTTCAACAACATCTTTGCCAACGAAAATGAGTTTGGCCAAACTGATATTATTCAGCATTAGATCAAGACTGAAGATGCAATACCAATCAAACAAAGAGCATACAAAGTGCTACCAGCCAGCCATGAAATCATTCATCAAGAGATAAACAGAATGCTTAACAATGGGCTAATTCAACCATCAATGAGCCCATGGTTGTCACCAGTGATACTCATCCATAAGAAGAATAGAAAAATCCAATTTTGTGTAGACTACAGAAAACTCAATAGTGTAACTTGTGGAGACAGTTATCCAACTCCATGAATACAGAAATTATTCAATGCTTTCAGTAGGAACAAATGGTTCTCCACATTAAATTTGGACAGTGGTTACTAGCAAGTTGCCATGAATCCAGTTGACAAAGAGAAAATGGCATTTACTATTGAAGAAGAGAATTTTGAATTTGAAGTGATGCCATTTAGCTTAACCAATGTCCCAGCAACTTTCCAATGACTAATGGAAATCGTTTATACTGGCTTATTGTGGAAATCAGTAGTTATATACTTGGACAACACCAATGTATTCTCAAAAACGTTTGATGATCATCTTCATCATCTTTAACAAGTGTTTGAAAAACTAAGAAGAGCAGGACTAAAATTAAATACAACAAAGTGCTTCTTTGGCAAGACAGAACTAAAATTCTTGGGACACATAGTCAGTAAAAATGGCATCAAAATGGATCCAGAGAAAATAGAGATAGTAAAGAACTTTCCAGTGCCGACCAATATGACAGAACTGAAATCATTCTTGGGATTTGCCAGCTACTATCAATGTTTTATCAAGAACTTCTCCAAAATAGCACAGCCACTCAACCAACTGCAAAACAAAAATACAAAATATGAATGAACAGAAAGTCAACAAGAAGCTTTTGATATTTTGAAAAGAAAGCTCATCCAAGCTCCAGTACTGATCTATCCAGATTACAGCAAACCATTCATCATTACCACTGATGCATCCAGCCAAGCATTAAAAGCAGTACTATCTTAGAGAGGACCAGACGACAGAGAACATCCAGTAGCATATGCTAGCAGAGGTTTAATACCAGCCAAAAAAAACTATGGAACACTGGAACAAGAACACTTAGCAATATACTGGGCAGTTATAAAATGGAAAGAATACTTGAGTCAGAAGTTTGAGATGTACACAGATCACAAAGAATTAACATCACTTCAAAAACAAGAATTTGGAGATAGAAGACATTCAAGATGAAAAATGGCATTCGCACCATATAATTATACTATACATTATAAAAAAGAAAAAAACAATAGAAATGCGGATGGTTTATTGCAAATGAAACAAATCTAAGAACATTTCAACCCAAAAATATAACAAAACCAGAACAATACCAATGGAAAAATACAACAAAAGATGAACATATAAAAATATCAACAATTGAAACATTATATAAACACTTAACAGTTCAAGGAAAATTTATCTCAAATGGAACGAAAGAGTATCAAACAACAATCAAAATATTTTATCACTCACCAAAATATTCTTTATCAAAAAAATAGAAGGAATTCAGATCAACCAACCAGAGTAATTACAGAGCCAGAAAAAGAGACAATATTATTCAACATGCACTCAAATCTAACAGCAGGACATTTTCACAAAGAAGCAATCATAGAAAGAACCAGAAAGAGATATTATTGGCCATCAATGTACCCAAACATCATTTAATATGTTCAAAATTGTGATGCTTGTCAGCGAAAAGGAGGAACAAGACCCAGTGAACCATTAAGACCAATCAAAGTGGGACAACCATTCGACTATATTGGAATTGATTTAGTCGGACCATTAACAATTACCAGCAGAAGAAACAGATACATAGCAGTAGCTATGGACTATCTTACTAAATGGCCAGAGGTGAAAGTAATTCAAAGAGCAGATGCAGAATCCATTGCCAAATTCGTTCATCAGGATTTGATTTGTTGACATAGATGTCCAAAAAAATTATTATCAGACCAAGAAACTCATTTTGTGAACAGAACATTAACAGAATTGAGCCAAAGATTTGGAATCAAGAGACCATTATCATCACCATACCATCCACAAACCAATGGATTAGTAGAAAGATTCAACAAAACATTGTGTGAAGCAATAGCTAAGTTCAGCCAAGAAAACCAAAACAATTGAGATTTGTTCATACCATCAGTACTATTTGCTTATCAGATAATGAAACAAGATACTACACAAGCAACACCATTTGAATTAGTATATGGGAGAACAACAACATTACTAGTAGAGAGAGAAATTAATACATATCCAGCTGAACCAATAACAGAAGAAAATTTTTGAAAAACATTGCTGAGAAGAACATATCACTTAATGGAAACACTAGAAAACAAATAAAGAAGAGCAGCTGATAATATTCAAAAGTCACAAAAAAAACAGAAAGAAAGACATAATAGTTAACTACCAGACAAACCAGTTGAATTTAAGATTGGAGACAAAATATTACTACATTGTACTAAAGCGGAAAAACAATGGAGCGGAAAATTTGATCTCAAATGGGATAGACCATTTCACATAGAAGAAATTCTAGAAAATGGAGCTTACAAATTGAGATTGGATAACAAAATTTTAACCAAAGCAGCACATAGAGATTGACTGAAATCATATCACAACATCACACTACCATCTATCAGTAATATTCCACAATTAGGAGTACAGAGAATATTAGTCTAACCAGATAAGATTTCACAAAATCTGGAACCAATCGTTATTATCGACAACAACATGTTAAATTGATCCATCAAAAGAATATATAAAGACATGGTAGACATGACAAGAAATATCAGAAAAATAGAAATTACAAACAACATTTACTCACTAGCACAACAACTCTTTCAATTAATCCAACACCATAAAATGGAGATTACAATCAATCAACAAACTATTCGATATTAAAATACTAGAAAGACATTGCAACTCAGAACACAGAAGAAAACTGAAAATACTGTGGACAAAATCATGGCAAAAGTAAAATTAGCAATAAAAGAGTTGACAAAAGAGTCACTATATCAAGAGTTGACTAAAGAAACTTGGAATTAATGGATACAACAATTTCCACAAAACTATTGTTATTTTTACTTGAGACAACACATAAATATCCAAAATCTATATATGGATAAGACAAAGCGATTATTTGACAAAAGAATACTACAACAATTAGAACATTTTGTGGGAAAGAACAACTTATCCACACAGGCCCGAGCCATATACCAAATACACACAGCATTTCAGGATAGACCAGAAATATTGCTCAACAAAGCAATGGATATGGTTACCAGTAATTAATTGGAAAAAATCATCAATGCTCAATTTGAAAAATTACAGACCCAAATAACACAAGTAATTCTTGAAAACGAAATCCAAAAAATACTTTAAGAGAGAGAGTTAAATGAGTTGGATTTCAACAAAGCTCAATATTAAAAGGAGGGAATAATGTTACTCATAAAAATATAAGAAATATATTAGCATAATTATTAGCCAATCAGAAGTAGGCATAGTAAATGTGGAATTCCAAGATTCCTCTCAGGAATTGCAGAATTCCAAGAATTTCAGGATTTCCCGACAAAAAATTGCAGGATTCCAGAATTGCAGAATTCCTCTCAAAGAAATTGCAGAATTCCAGGAATTCCAGGATTCCTGTTGTGAAGAATTGAGGAATTAAGGAATCTCAATTATGTATATATAGCAGTAGTGTTAAAAACAGAAAAAAGAGAATCGATATGACAGAATCCTTAGCCCAGAAACACAATCCTCAAATAAATAATTATTTCATATCTCAATCCACTCCTCACTATCAGCACTTCATGTTGATAGTAATTAATACTTAAAACCATGCTGAAACAATAGCTCTTAATTATGGCTATTGATGGGATACTAATCTGCAAATTGCTTTGGCTTATTTCTTTAGATTTCTTTATTTTCTTTATTTTCTATGATTTTGTATTGGGTACTAACTAATTGATTAAAAGCACTGATTACTGACGTCAAGGATTGGCTGGTAAAAGACCCCTGCAAATGAGTAGAATACATACAGAAAATACAGATTACTTATTAAAGGATTGCCAACCATTAAGCCAAGAAAAGAATTAACAGACTTGTGAGTCTGGGAAGCTATGGATAAAACAATTATTGAATCTCTGTTTATTATACAAAAGACTCCATCAAAACCTTCAGATACAACACTTACAGAACATCATCAATGGAAGTAGCTTTTGAGCACCAGGTTACAGGTTTGTTATTTAATTCAACAGCAGAAATAATCATCTGTAACACCTTTGAAATATTGCTGGAGCATTCATTAAGCCAAATGGCATTACTTTGAATTCGAAATTCTCTTTTTGTGTTGTGAAAGCCATTTTCTCTTTATCTTTTGGCTTTATGGCTACTTGCTAGTAGCCACTGTTTAGATCCAATATTGAAAACTATTTCTTTCCACTGAAAGCGTTGAACAGCTCTTGAATTTTTGGAGTTGGGTAGCTGTTTCTTTTTGTTACTCTATTCAGTTTTCGGTAATCTACACAAAAATGGATTTTCCCATTTTTCTTATAGACCAGTATCATTGGTAATGATTATGGGCTCATTGATGGCTGAATTAGCCTATTGTCAAGCATTTGATTGATCTCTTGACAAATAATTTCATGGCTGGCTGGTGGTATTCTGTATGCTCTTTGTTTTATTGCATTGTATCTCCAGTCTTGATTTGATGCTGAATTATGCCAGTTCTGCCAAATTCATTTTCACTTGCAAAGATGTCATTGAAATTATTGAGTAACATCTTAAGTTGCATTTGTTGAAGTGGGTCTAAGTTTCCCAAATTCATTTGTTCTAATTGTTCTGGCTGGAGCAGATAACATTCTTCTTATCTGTAGATTGTTTGTAATGTAATATCCACGTATCCACACAGTTGTAGAAAATCTGGAATGTGGTTTGGTGGTTGATCTTCAACTTTAATAGTTAAATATCCAATAATAGTTCTCTTTGGTATTTTGATAACCTTTCCAGTTGTGTTGTAGATGGGAATTTTGATGTTTTTGGGGCTTTTGGCTGATATGTAGAGATTAGTGAGTCCAATCTCTCCTAATTCACAAATAGTGGCTTTTGTTTCAAACAATTGAGCTCAATCTTTTATTTCTCTTTTTATAGCTAACATATACTGGTCATATGATGGAATGGAAATTGGTTGATGGTTTGAGATAATTTTTCTTTTATCAACAATTTTTTCTTTTGTCATATTGACTAGTATATCTATTCTACCTGTTGATCTAAATTTCTGTATTTTTTTAGCTGTGATCCCTAATTTTTCTTTTTTTTTCACTAAAACTAACTGGGCTATTTTCATCAGAGGTAAGAATATTGTCTGTGTTATTTTTTCATTTGGTTCTATAATATAGGCTTTTTCTGAATTGTTTTGTAGCATAGCAATAATATTTCTCACATATTCTGCATCAATTATTCTTCTTTTGATGTTAATTCCTTTTTTTGCTAAGCTACTTCTAAATGCTAATTGAACCATTGTTGTTGCTGGAATTTCCAGTGCTATTTTGAGATTAATACATGTATGCAAATGTGGTTCCAATTTTATGGCTTTTTTTCTTGGATATCTTAGATCAAACCTTGCATTAATATTATGTGTCTGTTCTGGCATGATACCTTTTATCATTGTCATTATACCATTTGAGTTCCTGCTCTTTGGAAAGGTCAGGAAGGGCAATAGATATTTCAGAGTTTGAATTGGAGTTCAGATCGTTGATATTTTTATTGCCAATTTGAATAGAGCTAGAACTGTTATTTTTGTCATTGTCATTATTGGAGTTTAAATCGGAATTGAAAGTCAATTCTGATTCAGATGTACAGCTGCTCATTGGTTCATTTTTTTTTGGGATTGTGTAGATCATGTGTGGTGGTGGATTGTAAATAAGGTCACACTCATTACAATACTAAAAGTCACATGGAATTAAACAATAGTCACATAGTCGAGTGTTGATTTCTTTTAACTATTGCTTTTGCTCCTCTCTAGTGGATGTCAGTTCCTGGTAATGTTTGTGAAATTGTTTTGAGTCCAGTAAATTTATGACTGGTTCTGTGTTTCAGTTGAGTTCTATGGGTTCAGATGAGTTGTTTTTAATTGTTTTTATTTCTTCTGGTAATGCTTCTTCAATTTTGGTGAGTGCTATTTGCCAGATTTCATCATCGTCATGTGGACATTCATTCAAACATTTAACTGCTTGTCTCCAGATGACATTTATGAGTGTTTCTTTTCTCACTCAGTCATTTATGAGAATCATGTACTAACATAATTCATCGCACATTCTTCTTCTTTCAGGGATGTTGTTCCACATTTTTTTATTGAGGAGAGTCTTTTTGCAGGCCAAGCAGGGTTCATTGTCCCATTTTCCAATTCATTTTGGTCTCTCAAAGTGTTCAATAACACATGGGTAACAGTAAAATTTGGTTGCCGAAGTGTACTTCTCATCGTTGCCACAGCAAGCACCCATTAACAACAATTTCTTGCTGCAATTAATGCACATTAGTTTTGGGCAGTGATAAGTGGATTGTTGGAATGTAGTATAGAAATTATAATTAGTGGCACCAGAGGATTTTGGTTCTTTTTTCTTCTTTTTTTCTTTTCTTTTGTCAATTTTTTTCCACTTCCAAGTTGCTAATTCTTCTAAGTTATTGTCAGTTCTCCATACATAGTTGGCATTCCAGGTAAGTTTTTCCTTTTGTTTCCCTTTTCTATTGTTATCCCATGATGGTATTAACTGCAGCTTGTTGTGGTCAGCATCAGCCCAGCAAACCTGGTACACTTTCCAGGTAGGTTTCTCTTCTTCTTTCTCGAATTTGATAAGTGGTGCTAATAGCATGGTGATGGGTTTGAAGTAACTACACATGGCCAGTACTTGTGTGTGTTATCCATTTTGGCTAAGTTGAAGTTCTTGGGTAGTTCAGTCAAGGGTTGCATTAATTTTGGACAGCCAATCATTGCCAACAAATGCTTGGTATTAAGTGGCCTTCATGACTAGTACTTTAATTAATATGATGATGCCATTGACTTCAATGGGTAGGGCATTTATTTCACCAATTGGGGTTTTGGTGGCTCCATCAGTGGTAATTATCCTTGTACTGGCAGCTTGATCAACTCGGCAACCTAATTGGTCCATAAGTTGTTTTGTGATAATACTGCCAGCTGATCCACTATCTAGGATCAGTTTGATGGAATGGCCATTAATTTTGGCATCAGTGTACATTGTCGTGATGAGTTTTTCCTCAAGTGTGGCTTTACTAAACAAAGGAGTTTCTGTTGGTTTTTCTATTTCAAAGGGAAATATAGCTGTGAGTGACTCATCTTTCATGATGGTGGCGGGAGGTATGTTGCTTGTGGTTGATTGTTTTTGGTTGGCCTCTGAGTTATTGGGTGTGGTGTCTTCTGGAGTAACCAGGAGACTTAAGTAGTGTTGGGAACTCAGGTTTTGAGTATACCTGGTTCTTGAATTCTGCTGTCGTGATCCTAATGGCTGGTTAGATGAACTGGGAATTGGTTGGTAAACAACCATTACCAATCTCCAGTTTTGAGTGACTCTTGATCTAGGGTTTCTTAATGTCATTTGAACTGAGTTTGATGGTGGTGTTTAAACTGCGGGTGTCTAATAAATTATTTGTGGCTGCAGTAGATAATATATTACTGGTGGCTGCAGTTGATAAATTGGAGATTGATATATGGGTGGTTGATATATTAACTGTTGCATTATGGGCAGGTAAGTCAGTTGATATGGTGCCAGATTGGGTTGATAACTCGAAGCTGGAAATCTGCGATTGGGGTTTTAATATTAATTTTCCGATTGTGAGTTATTATATAAATGACAGTTGGCTCAAATATGGTCTTGTTTACCACAGTTGTAACAGACATACATCTCAGGCTGTCACAACTGATTGAGTAATGATAATAAATGCGACTGATTTTGGAAATGATTTGTGTTTTTTAAATGGTTACATTGTTGGGGTGGCTGATAAATTACACAATTGTCAACTAAGTATTCTTTAAGTTTCTGGTTAATTGAATTACTGAATTGTTTCAATTTGGAATCCAATTCAAATAATCCATTTATCACTAGATTTACAGCTTGGGCATGGTTAGCTTCAAGTTCAGCTGCTTTAAAATCTCTGGTGTTTGTAACTGCAGCTTGAAGATCTGCTAGATGCATTAGACATATGCATTGGAGGATACTATTATACAGGCCTCTAATAAATTGGTTTAGAATCTGTGATGCTGTAAAATAGTCGGCTTGGATTGCTTAAATTTGGCACAAATTCCTGTGGAAACATCCCAAATAAGTGGTAACTGTTTCAGTTTCTCCTTGTTTGATTGTGGTAAAGGTGTTGGCCAGGCAATTAATACTGTTATTATTACAAAATATTGCAGAAATGTTCACTTGAAGCCATCAAAATCTTGGGGCCTATTAACCAAGCTTTGATATCATGAATTGGTGGTATTCTGGAGAAAGTAAGAGATGGCTTAGAGAGCTTTTGTGTTGTTCCATCCATTGGCCATGATGGTCTTTTTAACATCATTGAGCCATATTTGGACATCATTTTTTTTGCTGGTAAACTTTTCTAATTTCACTATTGAAGCATAGACCATTGGATCCAAGTTTAGTTGTTGTTGTTGGTGTTGTGGTTGTAATTGTTGTTGCGGCTGTTGAAGCAGCTGTTGTGGTTGTTGGGGTGGTTGAAGTGACTGCTGTTGGATTAGTTCAATAATTGGTTTAATTGGTGGTTGATTGATGACAATGTTACTCATAAAAAAAAAACAGATATAGGGAAAATAGTAGACCAATAAGTGAATAGTATTTAGTATATAAACACATTGCTCAGCAATGTAAAGCAATAACAGAAATCATGACATATTGCTTAGCAATGTGGAGCAATGACAGAAAGCATGGCACATTGCTCAGCAATGTGGAGCAATATTAGAAAATTAGAGCACATTGCTCAACAATGTGAACATTGCTAAAGAAATCATAGCACATTGCTTAAGAATATGAGCAATCTTATAGAACATCAATAATATATATATAACAGTAGTATCAAAAACTAGAAAATTAGTCAATTAGGCTCAAAGTTAAGAAGACTGAGAGTCAGTAAGACTCTTAGAGTCAATTAGACTCACAGGTTATAATTATTAAATACCCTTCCTTCAAATGTTACTCATAAAAAGAAAACAAATATAGGAAAAATAGTAGACCAATAAGTGAATAGTATTTAGCACATAAACACATTGCTTAACAATGAAAAGCAATAACAGAAATCATGGCATATTGCTCAAGAAATCATAGCACATTGCTCAAGAATATGAGCAATTTTGTAGAACATCAATTATGTATATATAGCAATAGTATCAAAAGCTAGAAAATTAATCAATTAAGCTCAAAGTTAAGAAGACTGAGAGTTAGTAAGACTCTCAGAGTCAATTAGATTTATAAGTCATAATTATTAAATACCCTTTCTTCAAAAGATAGAATATTATAACTTGAAGTGAAATCACTTTCATATTAATGAAATTATCTACTACTTAACCTGCTGGCACAATAGCTCTTGATTATGGCTATTGACAAGACACTTATTTCTTATTTTATTTTTTTTATTTTTTTATTTTCTTTTATTTTTCTTTATTTTATTTTTTTTTGTTGTTTACTAATTGATTAAAAAAATTAAGCACTGAGATATTGATGTCAAGGATAGTCTGGTAAAAGACCCATAAATAAGGGTAATAACATATATATATTAACAGATAGCTTACCAGAAGAGCATTTCTGCCAGATTATTAGCCACTATGCTTAGAAAAAAATTCAATGGAATTGCAATTCTGGGAGACTACTAGAAAGACAACTATTGAATCTCTGTCTATTATACAAAGAACTCAACCCAAAACCTTCAGATACCAACAACTTTCAGATATTACCAACATCAATATATCAATTAAGCACCAAGTTACAAGTTTGTTATTTGATTTAAGACCCCAAATAATCACTTGTAACAATAACTACTGAAGGTGAGTTTTGCTGATTAATTGTTTTGGGGTTTTGATTGTTCTGATTTGGCAGTGTTTGAATATTCGGAGTTCCAATTTCCAGATTTTTTAAATTTAGATTTTGCTGAGTTTGAAGGTTTGGGGTTTTGATGTTTGGATTTTTTAGAATTGGGTTCTGGTAAGTAAATTCTTAATTTTTAGCTTCTTTTTTTTCTTTTAATTCTGTTATCTTTCAGAGACTCACATTTCCGAAATCTGGTTGAGATGGTGGTGATCAGAATTCTGATGGTATTGGTGATCACAATTTAAATCCTTCAAAATAATTGCTGTAGATTCCTAGTAATTCTGCTTTCTTTTGTTTACTTTGAAATAGGAGTTGCCCAAATGTTAATATCGTGTTTGATGTGGATGCATCTATTGATGAGATGTTGATAGTACTTCCAGGTATATAGTGGTATGATAAGTTTGTTGGTAATTTAACTCTGGTTTTCTTCCAAGTGGGTGGTTGTATCCTTTGGGATATTACTGCTAATTTTCCTTTGCCTTTGTTTGCGTAGGTGATTAGATATTTTTGTTGAGTGTAACTTTCAATTTCTTTATTGATTTCAGTAAGGATTGCTGTGAAATTATAATTTGTTGGTAAGCTGGTATTTTGAATTTATTTGTTGTAGAAGTTTCTTCTGGCTGAGTCAGTTTCTACTGGTACTTCTAGCAAATATAAGATTCTCTTGTAAACATAAAACTTGAAACTAATTCTGCTGATAAGTGATTGTTGATTAATTCTAAATGTTGACAGTAGTGTTGGAATAAGAATTTCACAAATCCTAAATGATTTGTCTCTGTTTCTTCAGATTCTGCCACTGTTTGGATGGGTGTTGTTAGTGCTGGTTTTCTGTAAGATTATACCTCACAGGAAGTACCAAATGTTACAAGTAATTATTTGGGGTCTCAAATCAAATAACAAATCCATAACTTGGTGCTCAAATAATATATAGATGTTTGTAGTATCTGAAGGTTTTTGTTGAGTTCTTTGTATAATGGCAGAGATTCACTAGTTGTTTTTTCATAGCTTTTCAGAATCACAATTCTGTCAATTTTTTTCTTGGCGTGATGGCCAGCAATTCTCTGGTAAGTAATCCATAAGTCTTTTATGTGTTCTGCCCACTTGCAAGGGTCTTTTATCAGGCAATCCTTAATGTCAGTAATTCAGTGCTTAATCTTTTTAATCAATTAGTAAACACAACAAAATAATCAAAAAAAAAATAAAAGAAAATAAGAAAAGATAATAAGCCAAGGCATTTACAAATTAGTATTCTGTTAATAGCTATAATCAAGAGCTATTGTTCTAGTGTGTTTAAGTATCAACTTTTTTCAACATGGAGTGTTGATAATAGAGAGTGAATTGAGATAGTGAATATTTATTTTATTGATATTGTAATGTAGAAGATTGTTTAGATCAAATTTAAACTGGAAGGTCTCTAACTAAAAAATTTTGTTCTTTCTACTTCTAACACTATCACTATATATACATAATTAATGTTCTATGAGATTGCTTACATTCCTGAGCAATGTGTTATGATTTCTTTAAGCAATGCTCATATTGCTAAGCAATGTGCCCTAATTTTCTAACATCACTCCACATCACTGAGCAATGTGTTGTGATTTCTGATATTGCTTCACATTGCTGAGCAATGTGCCGTAATTTCTGATATTGCTGAGCAATGTGCTCACATGTTACCTATTATTCTCTTATTGATCTACTATTTTCCTATATCCGTTCTCTTTTTATGAGTAACACCATTGTTTTCATCATCATTGTTGTCAAAGTCTAAATTGGGATTAAACATTGATTTTGATTCCAATGCACAGCTGCTGATTGGTTTCTTTTTCTCCAGAATTGTGTAGATTATATATGATGGTAGATTGTAAATGAGGTCACACTCATTACAATATTGGAAGTCACATAAAATCAAACAGTGGTTACATAATCTGGTATTTATTTCTTCTAAGCATTGTTTCTGTTTTTTTCTTGTTGGTACCAAATTTTGGTAATGCTTATAAAATTTCTCTGGACCTGTCTCAATATCTAAAAATACATTTGAATTGGGGATGAAAACAATGTTAACTGACTTTGGAAGATTGTTTTTTATTTCTAGAATCTCACTAGGTGAAGTGCTTTCTATCTTGGCATTGGTCATTTACCAGATCTCATTTTTGTCATGTGAATAGCTGTTCAAACAAGAAATTGCTCAGTGTTATGCAGCAGTAATAAGTGTGTTACAACTGACCCAGTCACTTATGAGAATCATGTACTGGCATGAGGTGTCACACATTTCTCCTTGACCAGGAATATTATTTTACATTCTTTTGTTAAGTAACTGTTCCCCACAAGCAAAACATGATTTGTTGTCCCACTTGCCTTGTCATTTGGAGTATCTATAGCATTTTCTGTGGCATAGTTTATAATAGTAATG
Organism: Geosiphon pyriformis; assembly: GCA_016748015.1. Lineage (NCBI taxonomy): Eukaryota > Fungi > Glomeromycota > Glomeromycetes > Archaeosporales > Geosiphonaceae > Geosiphon > Geosiphon pyriformis. The sequence goes on along the minus strand of JAAOMT010000647.1, from coordinate 190,468 downwards.
AGTTTGTATCTAGTAGTTTTCATTGGACATGACCCAAACTCTCATGGAGGACAGTTTTTTTTTGCAGTTCTTGTACTTAAGTAAGATATATGGTAATTCTGGTCTGGAGTCAGTTGAATAGAATCTTTTCCAGCCACTAGCAATTTCATTGGTGCTGTCTTTCTGTGGCTCATCATCTTCTCTTCTCTTTCTTTTGTCATCTCACAAGAATATTGACAGCAATTTGTTGTGGTTTTTATTGGCCCATAAGACTTGAAATGCTTTCCAGATAGGTTTTTCTTTTTTTTCTTCAAACTCAATTAGTGGTGCTGGCATTGTTGTGGGTTTAAAGTGGCCGCAGGTGGCTGGTAGTTGCATGTGCTGGCTATTTTGACTGAGTTGTAATTCTTGAGTGGTCCAATCAAGTACAGCATTGGTTTTGACTAGCCTGTTATTACCAATTAGTGCTTGGTACTGTGTAGCTTTTATTATTAAGACTTTGATTAATACTATAATACCATTGACTTCAAAGAGGAAATCATCAATCTTATTAATAAGGATTTTGGTGGTTCTATCAGCTGTAATAATTCTGGTGCTGGCAGCTCAATCAACTTGGCAACCTAATTGGTCCATGAGTTGTCATGTAATAATCTTGCTTGCTAAACCATTGTCTAAGATCAGTTTGATGGATTGACCATTAACTTTGGCATCAATGTACATTATGGTAATGGGTTTGGTGTTGAAAACAGCTCTGCTAAATAATAGAACTGGTGTGGTTTTTTCAAGTTTGAAAGAAAAAATTACTGCTAAGAATTTGTCATTGGTGACAGTGGCTGGAGGTATGTTGTTGATAAGTGGTTGTTTTTGGTTGGGTTCCATGTTGTTGGATAAAATGTCTTTTAGAGTTACTAAAAGACTTAAATAGTTCTGAAAAGTTGGGTTTTGGATGTACCCAGTTTCTGAATTCTGCTGGTGTAATTCTGTTTGTTGGGTGAATAAACTGGAAATTGGTTAATGAACAACCATCACCAATCTCCAGTTTTGTTGAATGTTTTTTGGTCTTTGGTTTCCATGTGACATCAGAGTTGAAATTTGTGGTGGTGTTTGAATATGTTAGAATTGATATATTACTTGTGGCTGCAGTTGATAAATAACTGGTATTGGAGTCTGATAAATTGGTGGTTGATAAATTGGCAGCTGTATTATTAATAGGTAATTCAGTTAATATAGTCCTGAGTTTGGTTGATATCTTTGAGTTTAAAACTGGCAATTAGGATTTTAATATTAATTTCCCAATTATTGGTTATTTAAGCAATGGCAGCAGTTAATTTGTAGATGTCCTTGTTTATCACAATAGTAACAAATACATGTTTCCTGTTGCCATTGTTGATTGGTCGATAATAATAGATACAATTGATTTTGGAAACAATTGGGGTTTTTTTGATTATTGTATCATTGTGGAGATTAATAAATTGCTCGATTATCAGTTAAATATCCTTCTAATATCTAATTAATCAAGTTACTAAATTGTTTCAATTTGGAATCCAAGTCAGATGATCCATTTATTATTAGATTTATGGCTTGAGCATGGTTAGCTTGAGTTTTGCTACTTTAAAATCTCTGATGTTTGTAACTGTGGCTTGAAGGTTGGCTAGATACAACAGCCATACACATTGCAGAATGCTACTGCATAATCTGCAAATGAACTGGTTCAAAATCTGGGCCATTGTGAAATAGTTGGCATTAATAGCTTAAATCTGGCATAAGTTTCTGTGGAAGCATCCTAGATAAGTAGTGACTGCTTTAGTTTCTCCTTGCTTAATGGTAGTAAAGATATTGGCTAAGCAATTAATACTATTATTATTGCTAAAATATCTCAAAAATTCAACTTTGAATGCATTGAAATCTTAAAATTTGTTGGCCAAGCTCTGATATCACAAGTTAACAGTATTCTGAAGAAAGTATGGAATAACTTAGAGTGCTTTGGCATTATTTTATTTATTGGTTGCAATGGCTTTTTCTATATTGTTCAGTCACACTTGCATGTCATCTTTTTTGCCAGTGAATTTTTCAATTTTGGTGATAGATGCATATGTTATTTGTTGTTGTGACAGCTATTAAAGTGGTTGTTGTAATTGTTGTTATTGTTGAGGTGGTATTAATGGCTGTTGGATTGGTTCAACAATCAGTTTAATTGGTGGTTGTTATGGTAGTATGGCAACTGGTAGTAGGTTGATTATGATTACTGGAAATAAGTTTTGTTGATTAATGGTATTAGAGTTTGGCTTATTCTGATTTTGCTAAGTTTGATTATTTGAAGTTTCAACTTCCAGATTTTCTACAATTGGGTTTTGGTAGTTAAATTCCTGATCTTTTTTTTTTCTTTTTTTTTTTTCCAATTCTGTTATTTCCTAAGAACTAACAGTTCCAAAATTTGGTTAAGATAGTAGTAATTTAGTTTCTGATGGCATTAGCAATTGGGATTTAAATCTTTTAAAATATTTGTCATATATTCTTAATAGGTTGGTTTTTGATTGTTTACTTTGGAACAGTATCTGTGCCAATGTTGTTTTCACATTTGATGTAGATATATCTGCTAATGAAATGTTAATGATACTGCTGGGTGTGTGGTGATATGACAGATATAATAGAGATTCAATTCTTTGTTTTTTTTATGTAGGTAACTATATTCCTTTTGGTGTTACTGCTGGTGTTTGTAATTTTTTTTTGCCTTTGTCTGCATAGATAATGGAAAATTGTTGTTGAATGTACCTTTCAATTGCTTAATTGATTTCCTTAATGATTGATGTAAAACTGTGGTTTTGTGGTAAGCTAGTGTGTTGTATTAATTCAGTATAAAAATTTTTTTTTGCTGATTCAATGTCAACTGGTCTTCCAAAAAAATCTGTAATTCTTTCATTAACATAAAATTTGAAGGCTGATTCTACTGGATAATAGTTGCTGTTTAAGCCCAATTGTTGACTGTACTGTTGAAATAAGGATTTGGCGAATCTTAAATGGTTTGTCCTTATGATTTCTGATTCTGTCACTTTTGAATAGTTGTTGTTGATGCTAGTTTTCTGTAAGATTATATCTTACAAAAAGCACCAAATGTTATAGGTGATTATTTGAGGTTTTGAAACAAATAACAAATCTGTAACTTGGTACTCAATTGTTAATATAGTTGGTAATATCATAAGATTTTGTTGGATCTGAAAGTTTTGGGTTAAGTTCTTTGTATAATAGACAGAGATTTAATGTTTGCAGTATATAAGTCTTTGATAATGTGTTTTCCAATTTTTTTCTTTAGCTTGGTGGCTGGTTTATTCTGGCAGTCATGTCCTTCTACATTAAAATATATAATTTTTACTTTTATTTCTAAGTCTTTTACCAGGCTATCTGTGACATCAATAACTTAGTGCTTAATCCTTAATCAATTAGTAAACAACAAAAAAATAAAGAAAATAAAATAAAATAAAATAAAATAAACAAAATAAGCCATGGCAATTTAAGTTAATATCTTATCAATAGCTGTAATCAAGAGCTATTGTTCCAGTATAGTTAAGAATTCATTATTATCAATATAGAGTGTTGATAGTGGAGAGTAGATTAAGATAACAAATAATTATTTATTGATATTAATGATTTGGAAGATTGCTTAAATGAAATCTAAACTTAAGAGGTCTGTTTTTCTGCTTTTAATGCTACTGCTTATATATACATAATTGAGATTCCTCAATTCTTCAATTTTCATACCAGGAATTCTGGAATTTCTGGAATTCTGCAATTCTGGAATTCTGCAATTCCTTATACAAGAATTCTGAAATTTCTGAAATCCTGTAATTTCTCTAAAAGGAATCCTAAAATTCCATATTTTTACTATGTCTACTTCTGATTGGCTAATTTATATGCTAATATATTTCTTATCTTCTATAAGTAACAATGCCTGATGAAATTTACTGAATACGCTATTATTGCAAGCCATGCCACCACAAATGTTATGACTACCCAAAAAGACAAGACAAGTGGAACAACAAATCATGTTTCACTTGTGACAAACAATTGCTTAATAAAGAAATATGAAATAACATTCTGAATCAAGAAGGAACATACAATGCTTTATGCCAGTATACAATTCTCATCAATAACTGGATGAGTCATAAAACACCTATTAATACAATGTGACATCAAGCAATCTTTTGCTTAAATGGCTATCTACATAAAAAAGACAAAATCTGGCAAATGGTAAATGCCAAAATAGCAGACACTTTATCCAATGAGATCTTGAAAATAAAAAACAACCCACCAGAACCAGTGAAAGTTATTTTCATTCCCAATTCAGATGCATTTTTGGATATTGAGACAGGTCTAGAAAAGTTCCATGAACACTACCAGAATTTAACACCTATAAAAGAAGAATAAGAACAGCATTTAGAACAATTAAACATCCAATTATGTGACTACTGTTTAATCCCATGTAACTTTTAATATTGTAATAAGTGTGACCTTATTTATAATTCATTATTATGCATAATCTACATGATTCCAGAAGAGAAAAAACCAATCAGCTGCTATATAGCAGAGTTGAAATCACTGTTTAATCCCAATTTAAACTCCAATGACAACAATAATGTTATCAGAGGTTTTTGGTTTTTTTTCTTGAATGTTGTTAATATTTGTTTGCTGTGAATTCATGTTCTCAAGAAGTAGTTAAATTTTTTATAACTGAATTTATCTTCAAATTATCTCTTATAATTTAAACTGTTGGATTTATATGTGGAATGGCCAATTCTGTGCCAGTTACTTTATGTAGTTATGTTGTAATAAATGTCAACTTTTTTCCAGAAATTGCTTATTTGAAAACTCACTAAAAATATGTAGTTACTTTGCTGTAAAAGTCAACTCTTTTACAGAAATCTTGTCTGTAGACTACCTTAATGATTATGATAAGAAAAAAAATAAAAAATAAATAAAATGTAAAAGAAATAGAATTTTGTTAAGAAAAACATTTTCTATTCAGGTCTGGAGTCACTAATAGTTTATTGAAATTGGTAGTTAATCAATTTTAAAACATTAGTTGTGTTGAGGGAATTTCAAGTATAATAATTTAAGGATTTGGTTTTCGAATATTTAATTTTTATTTAACTTTGTAAAAAATGATTTGTTCTAATTAAAATATCTAAAGTAAGATACTATGATAAGATATAAAAAGATATATTTTCTTGAAAAAAGAAGCTCTTTTTTTATACAACTTGTTGTAGTACTAGTCTTTGAACTTGCACTTTTTTCTTTGCTATAATTTTGGTAAACTTAAGATATATTTCAGCAAACTACAAGTTATTTTACTGAACTATTAATTATTTCGGCCAATTTTCATTAATTTTGGCGAATTTTGACTATGTTACATGGTTTAAGATATTGTGTAATTTGATTATCTTAATTTCTATAATACAAATTGGATTATTGATTAAATGATAATAATTGCTAATTTGATTAAATAATAAGTAATGATTGAAATAATAATTATATATGCTAATTAATAATAAGAATTATAAGAGTAATTTCATTCTAATTAATAGCTAAAATTCTACTGGTAATATAATCTTTTTCTTAAGACTGAGCTTTATCAAAGTCCAAGCATTATTTGTGATGTTAAGATAATAATCCAATATAATTAAAGTAATCTGGTCTGAAAATTGTTAAAATTTCAGTTTTGTGAGTTTGCCAATATATTGAATTTTCATCAATTGTAGTATTGGATTTTGTAGGACATTTTTGCAAGTATTAAACAAATCATAAAATCTAAAAGCTGTTCTAAGTTTGTAGTAAGTATTTGTTGGTCCAGCTGTTGTCTTGAATTTATTGTAAATTTGTTTTTGTATTGTTTTAGGAGTGAGGTTTGTTGCTTCAAGTTCCAGTTTTTATTCATAAAGTGTCTTTCCAATATGAAAATATCTATAAATAAGGGTATGTTTATTGTTCTGTTCATTAAGAAATAGTAAAAGTTTTTGTTGAATTGTGGCATTTGGTAAAATGTTTATAGGGACAAATAAGAGGTTTTTTTTTAAACCTTGTTTTAAAAGTTCTGGTAATTGATTTTTAGTGTAATTTTTAGTGTTTTTTCTATAAAAGTGATAATTCAGAGAATTGTTTAATACTGAAGCTGTGGTTTCTTTTTGAATATAACTAATTTGACTTTTATTAATCGTTATGAATAAGTCAGGAAGTGTTTTCAAAACTAACATTAATTTTTGGGATATTTGTTAGATATTTCAGAGAATAATCGTGATAAAAGTAACTAACTAAAAAAAAAGAATAAAGAAAATTATTTTTAAGTATGGGGTTTTTTATTTGTTTTTGGATTTGGGTGTTTTTTGTAATTATTTACTATTTTTGTTTTCTGTTTTCGGTGTGTTATTAAAAAAATTATTGTAAAAATATGTTAAATTAAGTGTTGTTATAAGTGAATTATTTGAGTAGTTAGAATAAATAACAAACTCATAACTTAGTGCTTAATTAATATGAGATGGTAATAATCTGAAGGTTTTTGCATTCTGAAGGTTTTGATTGAGTTTTTTGTATAATGAACAGAGATTTCTGTGTTATTTTATTTGTAGCTTCCCAGAATCACAATTCTGTCAATTTTTTTCTCAGCTTAGTGGCCAGCAATCCTCTGGTAAGCAATTTATAATTCTTACACATTTTACCCATTCACAAGAGTCTTTTACCAAGCAATTCTTGACATCAATAACTCAATGCTTAATCCTTAAAAAGTTTAGTAAACCACCAACAAAATACAAAAAAATAAAAGAAGATAAAATAAAAAAAATTAAGCCAAGGCAATACAAGTTAGTATCTTGTTAATAGTCATGATCAAGAGCTATTGTTTTTGTGTGGTTTAAGTATCAATTACTATCAATATTTAGAGTTGATAGCAAGCAATTAGATTTGAGATGCTGAATAAATATATTTATTGATATTTGAAATGATATGGTTTCTAAATAGGAAATAGTAACTAATAAATTTCTGTTTGGAGATTCTGTCTTTTCTGCTTCTAGTACTACTGCTATATATACATATTTTTTAGTTTTACAGGATTGCTTTGGATCATCTGTTCTTACTAGCTATTATTTTGTTTTTTTATGTTATAACTAATTATCCTATATTATAATACATTATCTGACATTATTACATATTATTCTGTGTTATCCTGCATTATAACAGATTATCTTATGTTATAATATGTTATTTTGTATTATTTTGCCTTATAACATGTTATCTTATATTATAACACATTATTTAATATTATTGTATATTATTTTGTATTCTTTCATGTTTTTTTAGATCATATTTTTCTTTCTTTCTTTGATAAGCTTTTTTTTTTCAAGTAATAGTATTTAAATTTGGTTATTGTTCTATTATAATTATTGGTTCTAAATTTTGGGAAATATCCTCAGAATTAATTAAAAAAGAATATATACCAATTTGTGGAATTAATAGTTCAGGATTGTTTCTGAAATAATAGTGTTTCAATTAATCTTTATGTGCAACTTTTGCTAGTACTTTGTTATTAAGTCTTAATTTTTATGATTTATTGCCTAGAATTTCGTGAATATAAAATGGTCCATTCTATTTGTTTTCAAATTTTCTACTCTATTCTTTTTTAGCCTTAGTTTTGTGTAAGAGAACTTTATTTTCAACTTTAAATTCATTGGTAACTGGTGGTAATTTGTTGTAATGTCTTTTTTTTTGTTGAGCTTAAAAGTATTCAATATGAGTTGCTGCTATCCATCTTTTTTCTTTTAGTGTACTAAAAAGAGTATAGACTCTTCTTTAGAGTGTTTTTTGAAAGTTTTTTTATTAATTAGTTGTACTGGATATGTTTTTACTGTGAAATTAATTGGTAATATTGTTGTCCTTTTATAAGTCAAATCAAATAGTATGTGTTTCATAGTATCTTGTTTTAGTATTCTGTATGCTAGTAACATTAATAGAATAAAGATATCTCATTCTTGTTCAAAGTCAGTTAAGACTTTGGCTAAAAATTTACACAATATTCTGTTGAAACATTCTACAAGTCCATTTGTTTGGAAGTAATAAGGTAATAATAGAGGTTTTTTGACATTGAATTATTCACAAATTTCTTGTATTGAGTTGTTCACAAAATATGTTTTTTGATCAAATAAAAGTTCAATTAGGCATCCATGTCTACAAATAATGTCTTCATAGATAAAATTTGCTACTGATTTTGCATCTGCTCTTTAGATGACTTTAGCTTCAGACTATTTGGTAAGATAATCTACTGCAACTGCAATATAATAATTTCTTTAGGTTGTGATAAGTAATGATCCGATTAAATCAATTTCAACTCTGTCAAAAATTTGTCCAACTTTGATTGGATTTAAAGGTTTTATAGAGTGAGTTTCTCCCTTCTTTGACAACTATCACAAGATTTAACATATTGTCAAATGTTTTTTTGCATGTGAGACCAGAAATAATGTTTAAGGGTTCTTTGAATTATTCTATCTCTTCCCAAGTGTGCTGCAAATAGATTTGTATACATGTTGTATAGGATTGTTTCTTTTTCATTTTCTTGTACTAATCTGAGTAATTGGTTTAGATTTCTGTAATTTTTATAATAGATTTTGTTGTAGTATATGAAATATTGTTTTAATTGGTGTTGTAATCGATGCTTTTTACTTGGAGACCAATTTTCTGACATGGTAAGAGTTTCCAAATAGTTTTTGATATTGTTGTAATTTCTGGGATCTATTGTTGTTTGGTTATTTTTGTTAATAGGTTGTTAAGTTGTGATAGTGTTGCTGTTAGTATTAATTTTGTCTTATTCTTGAAAGACTATCAATATTGGTGTATAGTTTTCTTGATTTGTAATGTACAATGTATTTGTAGTCTGCTAAAAAATTATTCTATTAAGACTGTTTGGCACTTTGTTCTGTCTTCTTTTTATTGAGCCATTTGAGACCAATATTGTTAGTTATAATATCAAATTCTTTTCTATTTTTCAGGTATTATTGAAAGTGTTTAAAAGCTTAAATGACTATAGTGGCTTCTAATTTGGTTGAGCCATATTTGAGTTCTGTTGGTTTAAGTGTCCTACTGGTATAGGCAATGACTTGTTCCTGGTCATTTTCATCTAATTATAATAAGATAGTACCAAATGTTATATGTAAAACATCAATAAATAATTGGAATTATTTGTTAAAGTTTGGATAAGCAAAAACTGGGGCTGTTGTTAATTTTGTTTTGAAAGTTTCAAAGGCTTTCTATTGCTTTTCAGTCTATTGGTATGGTATGTTTTTGTTGGTAAAATAATTGAGTGGTTTAGCAATTTTAAGAATCTTTTAATGAATTTCTGATAATAGGAGGCTAAATTTACAAATTCTCATAGTTCTGTGATATTTTTGGGAGTTTAAAAGTTTTTAACAGCACTGATTGTTTTAGAATTTGGTTTGACTTCATCTTTGCTAACAATGTGTCCAAGAAAAATTAAACTTGTTTTTCCAAAGTAATATTTCTCAATATTCAACTTAAATCTTGCTTTCCATAATCATTGAAAATCTTTTTACAGGTAGATAAGATAAGCTTCAAAGCTTGATAAGTATATATTAATGTTATCAAAGTAAACAACTACTAATTGTTATAAAAGTCTTTCATATACAATATCTATAAGTCATTGGAATGTTGTTAGTGCATTACAAAGTCCAAAAGACATAACATTAAATTTGTAGTTTTTTCTCTGAATGGTAAATGCTGTTTTGGGTCGATCTTTTGGGTCCATTTCGACTTGTCAGTATCCACTTTCCAAGTCTAAAGTTGAGAAAAACTTGGCTTTTTCTAGAGCATTTAGCATGTTATCAATTCTTGGAAAAGGGTAGATATCTCTAATTATAACATTATTCAATTGTTAATAATCAACACAAAATCTAATTTTTCCATTTTTCTTTTTGACAAGGACTACTAATAAGGCCTATAGACTTTTTGATGGTTGAATTAATCCATTATTGAGCATTTTTTGGATCTTTTCTCTGAAAAATTGGTGGCTAATAGATAGTACTCAATAGGCTTGTTGACATTTTGGCAGAACATCTTTTGTGTATATCTGATGTTAAACAATATTAGTTTTTCCTAGATCATTGTTGTTTTTTGCAAATATATCAGCAAATTCAGCTATCAATTGTTTCAATTGTTTTTGTTGTAGAGGTTTTAAGAAACCCATGTTGATTCAAGATAGGTTTTCTTCCAAAAGGTGGTAGTTTTCAGTAGTAGAGATGATGTTTGGATTTGGGAGTAGTATATGTCTTACAATTTTAATAAAATTGCTGATGTTATGAAAGTGTTTTTTTGGTATATTTTAATTGTTGATATTCTGTTTTAATTGTAATCAGTCTCTTGTGAGTTTCTCAATTTTATGTGTTGAATATTAATGATAATATACTGAAGATTTTCTCTTAATGTTGTAATGTAAGTCTTTTCTTTAATTTTAGTTGTCTTTGTATGTTGTGTACTCTTTCCCAGAGGTTAATCTGAAATCTATCCACAGTTTGAAGTCTTTTCTGAGGCTATTTTTGCAATTGTCTGATATGTTTCTCTAATCTAAAAACATGGAATGTTAATGGTCTTTTTGCAATTTTTTTATATATATAATAAAGCTTTTTCAATTTAATTAGTAACTACATAAATAATCTTGATCAGAGATTATTCTTCTAAAGAGTTCAAAGATAGAATGATAGTTTCATTTGCTAGAGAGGGTATGTGAATTCTATTGTTAATCTTGTAATTGTAATATTAATTTAATTTATTATTTTTATTAATTCTTTTTGAATAAGATTTTATTTAGATATTTATTGCTTTGAGTTAAAGCTGTTTTATTTTTCATTATTAAAACTATTGTATATATATATAATTATTGTTTTTCAAAATAATGTCTTGTAATACTTTATTTCCATTATTTTTAAATAGTGCTTGCTGCTATTGTAAAATAGTGCTTGCTGTTTTTGCATGATAGTGCTTGCTGCTTTTGCATGATAGTGCTTACTGCTATTGTAAAATAGTGCTTGCTGCTATTGCACAGTAGTGCTTGCTGTTATTTGTAAATTATTTCTTTTTATAAATTGTTGCTGTGCTATTTTATGATTGGCTAATTTATATTATTTATAATTCCTATTAAATTCTTAAACTGTAATACTAACAATCTAAAAGTTTTTATTTTGAAAGATATTGCTATATATGATTCTAATTTTTAATTTGTTTAATAAAACAATAAGATAGTTGTTAAAATTGTAAAAAGTAACTTGAAATTTTTTCATTCTTTTTGGTATGTAGACATTTGAGATTGAGATTTTATGTTTTGAACAGATTTGTTCATTGGATTTAAAGATTTGTTGAGTAGTAATAGGTTTTGAGCAAGTGTAGATTTGTGATGTTTTCCAAAAGATAAAATGGTAATTGGTTGAGGAAGTTGAAAAATCTGATAAGATTCACTTTGTGTATTAAGAGCTATGTTTACTGAAACTGTAAATCATCCAGTTGAATCAAAATCTTGAGTTTCTTTTCCACTTTTTTCTAATTGTTTTCTGTTGTTAACTGATTGTTAATTCGAAATGTTAATTAGGGGTAGATAAATAGCTTGAGCAATTTTTTGTGCATGTTCAATTTTGAATGGTTTGTCAGTTTTATTCTGTAGCATGATTGTAATATTTTTAGTGTATTCTGCATCTATGATTTTTCTTCTAATATTGATTTTTTTGCTTGCCAATAATGATTTGAATGCAATTTAAATCATTGCTTTTGGTGGTATTTTAAGAGCAATTCTGAAATTGATTTTTGTTAAAGATTTTGGTTGGAGAACCAAAATATTTTTTCCTGGGTATTGTAGATCATATTCAGCATCTATATTATGGGCTTTTTCTGGTTTAATTTCTTGACCATTATTGTTAAAGTATTTAAGTTGTAGAGCTAGTTGATTCTTGATAAGATAGATTAGTGTTGTTGCAATTTCTTTTTTTGTTTCAGGTTCTCCAAATTCAATTTCATATTTATCATTTTTGCTGGGCAGAAGGATGCTAATTGCATAACATTCTGGACACCATTGGTTATCACAAGACATGATGTATTCTTCACATAGTTGAATGTTCATTTGCTTTAATCATTGAATTTGAGCTTCTTTGATTGGATAAGCATAACTTGTGATTTAATGATAGGTTTTTACTTTATCTTTATAGTTAAATTCAGCTAATTCTATTGTGTACTCAATATATTTAGCTTTTTTCATTTGGCAGATATTTTCTTGTATGGCTCTATTGATTAAAGTCATTGCTAAGTCAAAGATTATTTCAGCATTATAAGGGTAGTAGTAGAGTTTGTTGAGAGTACTGTTGTATGCTGCATCAAAGAGTGTTCCTCTTTTGACTTTTTTCGAAATTAATAAGGCATATTGGCAGGTTTGATCACATACTCCTCCTTTTATTGCAACATCAATCCAGTTGTATTCTTCTGATAGCATATTTCCACATGTCAAACAAGGAATGTTGTTCTATTTTCCACTTCATTTGGAATATCCAAATCGTTCTCTATGGCATGCTTTACAGTAGTAACAAGTACAAATTTCATATTCCTCTTTTGAAGAAATACATGCCCCCATTGATAAAAGTTTCTTGTTGCAATCTTTGCATTTAAGTAGGATGTAAGATGGTTGTTTTCTTGGTTCTGATGTAAAGTATCAAACAACATTTTATTTTCTGGTTTTTTTAAAAATTTTTTGTTCTGTTTTCTTAGCTCAATTGGATGTTAATCCAAGAGCCATAAAAGTTTTAGTAATTGGTAGTTCTTTTTCCTTTTTAAATTTAAATATGGGGGCTTTTTCAAATTTTTTATTAAAAGTACCATAGATGGTAGGTACTCTGGTATATTGTCTTTGGTATAAAATTTTCAATTTCTGGGTTTCTTAATATAAATTTGCATTGGCCTTAATAAGCCAATCATTTCTGACAAAAGCTTAGTATTGAAGTGTATCCATAACTAAAACTTTAACTAGAATAGTAATTCCATCAATAGTAAATAAAAAGTTGTCAATTTTTTCTACTGGTGTTTTTTTTATATTATCTGTTATAACAATTATTATTTGGGCTGGTCTGTTAATATTTTGATTGAGTTGTTATATTAATTGGTAGATGATGATACTTCCAGTTGATCTACTGTCTAGAATTAACCAAATAGGTTTTCCTTCAACTTTAGCTTCAGTATATATTGCTGTAATTGCTTTTTGTTTATTGACTGCTGTATTGCTAAGCAAGAATGGTAATTCATTTGCTTTAAATTTAAATGGGAATATATCTGAGAAATTGGTATTTTGGGCAATTTGGGATGGTGGAATAGTATTGTTAAAAGGGTTTAATCTTAGTGCTGCAGCTTTTCCTTCAAAAAGTGCAGTTTGCTAAAAATTTGATTCTTCTGGCATTGTGAAATAACTGGATTAAGTGTGGTATTAATTGGGTCTTTACTGGCCAGAATTTTGGGAAACCAACTGGTTGTTTGAGTTAATTCTGTTGTTATTATTTTGGAATCGATTTTAAGATGTAAATTAGTTTTGGTGAACCAATTTTTGCACAAGTATTTAATATTATTGTGTAAATGGTGTTTGATATTGCTGAATTGGTAAAGATTGTTAATATTATTGCTGTATTGATTGTGGAGCAGATTGATAGTAATTGTTCTGATTTTGTGGTCTTAATGAGTAATAAATTGGTAGTAAAAGTTGATAATAAGATTGTTATAGTAAAGGGTAATGTTGATTACTTCTGTTTTATTGGTCTTTTTGTAATTTTTTGCAGTCTTGTTTTTAATGTTCTAGAATTCTATAATAGTAACAGTTTTGTGGTTGGTTGTTGGATGCTGAAGTGTAATTATTTTGGTTGTGTCATTGAGGTGGCTAGTATCTTTATGATTGTTGCTGTTGTTGTTGGCTGGTAAAATAACTTTCAACCTTCTTTGTAAGTTGGTTAATTTTCTTTTCAGCTGCTGAGCTGGTTTTTTCAATTGCTAAGTTTACAAGTTTGGTGTGATTTGCTTTTTTTATTGCCATTTCATAGTTTTTTGTATGTTTAATGGCAGTTTTTAAGTCTACTAAAACATGTGGACAAACTTTCTTAATTAATTTGTCTTTTAATCCTGCTATAAACTGATTCAGAATTTGGGCATTGGAATAGTAGTTATTGGTTTCTAATTGTTAAATTTGTCTAAGAAGTTTATTGAATCTCTCAAGATAGATCATGACAGTTTCAGATGTTTCTTATTTAATATTGCAAAAGCAGTTTCAGAGAGTGATAGAGATGTTGTTGTCAGTGAATTGTTATAAAAAAGCATCTTTGAATGCTTGCCAGTTTTCAAAAAGTTTTTCTAGGTTTTCAAACTATTTATTTGCTGTTTTTTGAAGAAAATAAGGTATAGCTTTAAGCATTCTTGTACCATTCTATCTGTTTGCATCTCTTGTTTTCTGGACTTTATCAAGCCATTTTTGAGGGCTGGTATTATTATCTTTACTAGTGAATTCTAGAATTTTTGCAATGTAAGCAGTTGTCATTTCTTTTTTGTTTTTGGTAGTTTTTTTTTGTTTTGATTCAGTTTTTTTACTTTCTAAGTTCTCTGAATAATGACTTTGATTTTTTTCCAAGTAATCAAAAAGATTGGTGCTGGTTGATATTGGTTTTTGCTATTGAGTAGAGCTTTTAAATGACTGAAAATCTTTTAGTCTTGCGAAATGGATAAGTGGTAAATTTGGTGTTTGTGGTTAAACAAATAAAATTGAAAATAGTGTGAATGAGAATGGAAGTCTGATACTGGTTCTTTGTTCTGAAATCTGCAAGTGTTTGGTAGTTATCTTTAGTGTTTTTGGAGTGTTTAAGGTGGTACTTGAGTGTTGCTTTAGTTTTTGTTTGTTTTTGTTGCTTGTTTCTGTTTCTGATTCAAGATCAATGAAGTATTTAGACTGTACTGGATATTTTTCTTTACAATACTGGATAATATTAAAGTTAAGTTCTTGGAAGTAGGTATCAAGTGTTTCATTATTAATATCTTCAGTTTTCAATTGTAAATAGTACAATAAATTATTGTAAAGATTGCTTTTAACTTTTGAGATATTGTAGTTTCCAAAAAGATAATTGTTGATGCAGTTTTCAATGTATTGGTATAATGATTTCTTGAAAATTTCAATTCCGTTTTGGATGTTGAATCTTTGCTTGCAGTGGGTGTAAATTGACTGATAATACTCTAGAATTGTTGTGTCTGGTGTGGTCGCCGCTTTGAAGTTATTATTACTGTGTTATTTCCATAGGAGAGCACCAAATGTTACTGAAGGTTTTTGGTTTTTTTTCTTGAATGTTGTTAATGTTTATTTGCTGTGAATTCACATTCTCAGAAAGTGGTTGAACCTTTCATAACTGAATTTATCTTCAAATTATTTCCTATAATTTGAACTGCTGGGCTTATACATAGAATGGCCAATTTTATACCAGTTACTTTATGTAATTACATTGTAGTAAAAATCAACTCTTTCTCAGGAATTACTTATCTGGAAGCTTACTAAAAATGTGTAGTTACTTTGCTGTGAAAGCCAACTTTTTTACAGAAATCTTATCTGTAGACTAACCTAATAATTATGATAAGAAAAAAAATAAAAAATAAAAGAAATATAAAAGAAATAAAATTTTGTTAAGAGAAACGTTTTCTATCCAGGCCTGGAATCATTAACAGTCTATTGAAATTGGTAGCTAATCAATTTTAAAATGTTAGTTGTGTTGAGAGAATTTTAAGTGTAATAATTTAAGGGTTTGGTTTTCGAATATTTAATTTTTATTTGACTTTGTAAAAGATGATTTGTTCTAATTAAGATATTTAAAGTAAGATATTATGGTAAGATATGAGAAGATACATTTTTTTAAAGAGAGAAGCTCTTTTTTTATACAACTTGTTATAGTACTAGTCTTTGAACTTGTACTTTTTTCTTTGCTACAATTTTGGTGAATTAAAGATACATTTTGGTGAACTACAAGTTATTATATTAAACTATTAATTATTTCGGCAAATTTTGATTATGTTACATGGTTTAGGATATTGTGTAATTTGATCATATTAATTTCTATAATACAAATCGGGTTATTGATTAAATGATGATAATTGCTAATTTGATTAAATAATAAGTAATAATTGAAATAATAATCATATATGCTAATTAATAATAAGAACTATAAGAGTAATTTCATGCTAATTAATAACTAAAATTTTACTGGTAACAATGATGAAAACAACAGTTCCAGCTCAGTCCAAAATGGCAACACTAATAACAACAATTTGGATTCCAATTCAAATCCAGAACAATATATTGCATTCCTTGATCTTTCCAAGGAACAGAAACTAAAATGGTTCAGTAATAATGATGAAAGTATTATGTCAGAAGATGTGCATGATACCAATACAGGGTTTGATCTGAGATATCCAAGGAAGAATGCCATCAAATTGGAACCACATTTATGTACAAGCATTGATCTAAAAATAGCATTAGAAATTCTAACAATAACAATAGTTCAACTAGCATTTAAGAGTAATCTAGTGAAGAAAAGAATCAACATCAGAGGAGAAATAATTGATGCAAAATACATAGGAAATATCATTACAATGCTACAAAATGACTCGGAAAAAGAATATATTATTGAACCAAATAAAAAAATAGCAGACAATATTTTTACTTCTGATTAAGATAACTTAGTTAGTATTAATAAAAAAAAGGAAAAAATTAAGGATAACAACAAGAAGAATAAGTGAATTTGGATCCACAAGTAGAATAGATGTACCAGTTAACATGGCAAAGGAAGAAGTTATTGACAAGAGAGAAATTATCTCCACTTATCAATCAATTTTCATTCTGCTATATAACCAGTACATGTTAGTTATATAAAAGAAAATAAAGAATCAAGCTCAAATTTTTGAAGTGGAAACTACAATTTGCAAATCAGGAAAGATTGAATTCACCAATCTTTACATACTAGCCAAAAGTCTTAAACACATAAAAATTCCTATCCACAATACAACTGGAAATATTATTAAAATACCAAAAAGAACTACCATAGGATATTTAAGTACTGAAGTCGAAAAACAACCACCAGACACTATTCCAAATTTTTCACAACTTTGTGAATATGTGAATATCACATCACAAACAATATATGGACAAGAAGAATTTTATTTGCTCTAGCCAGAACAATTAAAACAAATGAATTTGAAAAATCTAGACCCATTACAACATATGCAACTCAAAATGCTACTTAACAATTTTACTGATATCTTTGTTAGTAAAAATAAATTTGGCAGAACTGACATTATTCAGCACCAGATCAAGTTTGAAGATACAATGCCAATTAAACAAAAAGCATACAGAGTACCATTAGCAAGCCATGAAATCATCCAATAAGAAATCAACCAGATGTTGGACAATGGGTTAATTCAACTATTAATGAATTTATGGTTGTTATCAGTAGTACTAGTCTATAAGAAAAATGAAAAAATCCGTTTTTGTGTGAATTATAAAAAGCTCAACAGTATTACTCATGGAAACAGTTATTCAACTCCACAAATCTAAGAATTATTTGATGTTTTTGGAGAGAAGAAATGATTTTCTACTTTGGATTTAAATAGTAGTTACTGGCAAGTAGTCATGAAATTAAAAGACAAAGAGAAAACTGCATTCACCACAAAAAAAAAATTTTGAATTTGAAGTAATGTTATTTGGCTTAACCAATACTCCAGTCACTTTCCAATGACCAATGAAAATTGTTTATACTGGACTGTTGTAAAAATTAGTAGTGATTTATCTGGATGATACCAATGTATTCTCAAAAACATTTAATAATTATCTTTATTATTTTCAGCAAGTGTTTGAGAGATTAAAAAGAGCAGGACTAAAACTAAATGCAACCAAGTGCTTTTTTGGGAAAATGAAATTGAAATTTTTAGAACATGTTGTAAGCAAAAACAGCATTAAAACAGATTCAGACAAGATTGAAATTGTCAAAAACTTTCTAGTACCAACAAATTTAATGGAGCTATGAACATTTTTGGGATTTACTAGATATTATTGCTGTTTTATTCAAAACTTCTTCAAATTGGCCCAACCACTCTATCAGCTTCAAGCCAAAAATGTGAAATATGAATGAAATAAAGTGCAACAAAAAGCTTTCAATACTGTTACAAGTTGGAGCAACAAGTTAATAAATAGTAAGAGAGAACAGAATTGTAGAGTAATAAAAAAGAATCAAAGAGAATTCAACTTCAAAGAGCGAATTGAATGAGTATGGATTCAATATGCAAGATCAGTCTTATAAAATATTTCAGTTACTATACTTTTCAAAAAATAACCAGAGAATTTGAAGGTAAAGAGATAGTCTATACTGTCAACAAATAATTACATACTAGTATAATTCTATGCCTTATGTTGGCACTCTTAAAATTCAATATCAGATATCAGATGTACTCTTTAGTTATATTTTATTCAATAATCTTCAAATGTTACAATTACATGTTTCAAGAAAAAAGTAAAAAATAACCAATAAGTAATCTTTTATCTTTAAGATGTTCAGATACTTGAAGATAGAGAAAAAAAAATTAGCAATAAGAAAAAAATTGAGATAAAGTTGTTATTTTATTTCTTTTATTTCTTTTTCTTAAATGCTTTTCTATAGCTAAAAAATTCATTGCTTATATAGCTATCAAAAATAGTCAATGATTAGATTAATAACTAGATTAATGATCATGTCAATGATTAGGTCAATGGTCAGATCATTAATCAGATCAATAATTACTATCTAAAAATAGAATGGCTAATTATATAACATCAGTGGTTAATACATATAATAATTAATAAGAAGTATAGGCTTTAATCATAACATTATCCTCTTCAAAAAGATTGAGCTCTAGTGAAATCAAGCTATTCATAGTATAATCTATTTAAAAAGTTTTATCTAACTTAAAACTAACTAGTTTGTTGAAGTTTTTTGTGAATAGGATATATAATACTTGAAATGAAATGAGTTTTGTATCTAAAAGACCAAATCTTTGTATTAAAGTTTTGGCTCTTTTAGCAATAGTTAAAACTCTTGAAACATCTAACTATATAATGTTCAAAATTTCTGCCTGTATCTTTGAAGTTGTTTTCTTCATGAGTTTTATATCTTCTATGATTTTACCAAGACAACTATAGAGTTCTAATTGTTTTTTATATAACAAATTTTTGTCTATAGGCAAAATTTCTTGGATTGTTTTTCCAATTGTGTTAGAAAATGAGAGTATAACTGCTGTTATACTTTCTAACAAATATTTATCTATTTTATTACCAATTTTTTTTCTTCTAATAGTCTTTTTTTTTGGTTTAATAACAGTATATATTCTATTGTTATCAGTTATAGTAGTTTGTTTTCCAATGGTCAGAGTAGTATTTGAATAGTTTTTGATCCAATACTCATGAAAAACATAGAAAGCATTTTGAATGTTTTGATTCAAAAAATAATTGTTTATGGCAATTAAAGATACTTCTGTTTTGGAAACAATGCATTTATTTATACTTGATTTTTGCTGATTATTTGGATTGGTATTACCACAACAGGCAACCAATCAAATCATTTATGATATTTTTTGAGTTGTGTACTATAAACAGGATAATCATTGAAGATTGTTTTAGATTGATCTTAAAAAATATAAGAACTATTATTCAAAACTTTGTTGACTATAAAAAGTTTTTTCCATTGGCTAGAAAATTTATTAACATAGACATTATCTCTGTTTAAATGATATTCCAATACCAAGTCACCAATACTTAAAGAAAGTGTTTTATAGATTTTCTTCTTTTTAAGCTTTTTTTGAAACTGTTTTATCTTTTCAAAAGCAACTATTTGTGCTTTTATCAAGGAGTTAAGAATAGTACCAAAATGTTTTTGTAATTTTCTATTGTGATCTTTTCAAAAAGTATTGTTTTAATATTAGTTTCTATTGATAGTGTTGTCATGCATCCATAGAACAGATAAAAAAGTTTATAATCTGTTATGTCATAATTCACAGTTCTATAAACAAACAAAGCTAAAGACAGTACTTTGTCTTATAAGTTTGTTTCTTTACTGGTTTTGGCTAGAGTTTTACATAGTGCTCTATTAAAATGTTCTACTAGGCCATTTGTTTGAGAGTAGTAAGAAAAAAAAAGTTTATGACATATTCTTATTTTTCTACAAAGTTCTTTAACTAGTGTACTGAGAAAAGCTCTTTTTCTATCAGATAAAAGTTCTTTGGGGCAGCCATAATAGCAGATAATATCTTCATAAATGAAATTAGCTATTGAAAATGCTGTTTGGTCTGGAATAACTCTTGCTTCTACCCACTTTGTAAGATAGTTGGTAGCTGTAATAATATATCTGTTGCCATTAGAAGTTATTGTTAAAGGTCCAACAACATCTATATCAATTTTGTCAAATGGTTGATCAACAGAGATTGGATGGATATTTTTTTTGTGATTGGGTTTATTTCTTCTTTGGTAAATGTCACAGGTTTTGATATATTCAGCAATGTCTTTTTCTAAGATAGGCCAATAATAACAAACTAAGGTTTTCTGAATTGTTTTTGTTTTTCCAAAGTGTTCAGCTAATGAGTCAGTGTACATGTTATATATTACAATTTCTTTTTCTTCAAATCTAATAACTCTTTAGAGACAGTCAGGATCTTTTTTGTTTCTTTTATATAATTGGTTCTGGTGAATTAAATAGAAATTTGATTGTTTACACAAATGATCTCTTTGCTGTCAAGTGTAGTCCAATGGGTAATGCCCTTTACCCAAAAATTCTATTAAAACAGAATAGTTGTCCAAGTCTATTATTGTGTTTGTTTATAAGGGAGTTACTAATAATTAAGTTGGTTTGGTAGAAAAGTTGTACTATTACTGGATAGTAAGTTTGAAGAAAGCATCAACATTTTGATGATTAGCTCCTTTGTGATGTTAAATATCATAGTCAAATTCATTTAGATGAAATATTCAGTAAGTTATCTATTTATGTTCCAACTTTTTTTTGTTGCACAGCCAAACCAAGACTTAATAATCTGTCACCACTAGGAATTTCACACCAAGAAAATATTGATCCCAATAATTAGTAGTCTAAACTATTGCTAAACATTTTTGTTCAGTTACTGAATAGTTTTTTTCTGCTTGTGTAAAAGATCTACTGGCATATGCTATAGTATGTTCTCTGTCATTTTCATTTTTTTGTAAGAAAACAGCACCAAGTTCATAGCCAGATGTATTAGTGTGGAAGATAAAAGATTGGTCCAAGTCAGATTGTTTAAGAATTGGTTTAGTAACAAGTTTTTCCTTCAGAATTTCAAAAACTTTTTGTTGATGAATGGCCCAGTAATAATTGACATTTTTTCTGAGTAGCTAATTGGATAAAAAGACGATTTTGGAGAAATCTTTAATAAATTTGTAATAATAAGAAGCCAAACCAAAGAAAGAGCATAGTTCAAGAACATTTATTGGTTGTCTAATGTTCTGAACTTTTTCAATTTTAGCTGGGTCAGGGAAAATTCTATCTTTTATAATAAAATGACTGAGGAACTAGGTGGATTGACATCCAAAAAAAGATTTAATTGGGTTGATTTTAAGGCCAGCATTTCTAAGAAGGTCAAAAATCTTTTGCAAGTGTTCAAAGTGTTTATCCCAGATTTTTGAGTATACCATTATGTTGTCTAAGTAGACCAGAACAAAGTTTTCTTTTACTGATTTAAATACTTTGTTCATTAGGCATTGAAAAGTGGGAAGAGCATTGGTAAGACCAAAAAGCATGATTGTAAATTCATAAGTGCTATACTTAATAATAAAGACAGTTTTTTTTCTGCTTTCTGAATTCATCTCTACTTGTTAGAATCTAGCAGTTAAGTTAATAGTTGAGAAGAAAGCAGCACTATTGAATTTGTCTAGTATTGCATCAATTTTGGGGATAAATACATGTCTTTTACAGTGATAGCATTTAATTGGCAGTAGTCAATACAGAAGTGTAAAGTTCTATTTTTTTTGGATACTACTACAACTGAGAAAGCCCGTTCATTCTTGGTTTTTTGTATGAACTCAAGATCTTTTATCTGGTTTATCTCTTTTTTAATAAACTTATTATTGTATTAATTGGATTGATAAGACTTCAAATGAATGGAATAAGTTTCTTTGGTGGTAATAGTGTGTTGTATCACATGAGTTTGTCCAGAGGTGTTACTTTTTTTGAAATAATTGGGCTATTTTTAGCCAATAGATTTTCAATATCTATTTTTTTTTTTCAGGAGAGGGTTTTTTTTATTCTACTACAAGTAATTAGATTTCAGTTGGTTTATTCTCAAAAGACTTTTGTACTTCTTTTAGTTTTTTTCTGGATATTAAACTAATTGGCTCCCAATATTTGTAATATATTAAGCAGGACTTGTATTTATTACTAGAAGAATACAAAAGTTTGTTGCACCAATACCAAACACAAAGACCATATCACCAATAACTGTATTTGGCTTTCTTGCCAGGCTTTCTGTTAAAGATTCTTCTAAAAATATTATAATAGGACCAGCAGATTAGCTTGTCATTTACCATGATTCTTTTTTTATCTGCTTTGACATTATCTAATGGCTTGCCATTATTGGTAAAAATGGTATAGGCAAGTTCAGCAGTTTTTTTTTGTTCTTTTTGTTCATCTTTTTTGTCACTTTTTTCATTATCTGACTTATCTAATTGCTCTTCTTCTTGGCTTTGTTTGAATATTAGAGGAGTTGTCCAATAGTGACACTTAACCATAATGGGTTTTTTATTACATCTGATGGTCAGTTTACAGAGTTCATAATTAAGCAAGACTTTTGCTTTCTTGAGCCATTTATTGCCAATTATTATGATGTATTTTTTTGCTTCAGATATTTCCATGTCAGTTTCAATGCTGATGCTGTTGATTCAGACAGGAACAGCTTTGGCTATGTTCAGATCTTTCTTCTTGTTACACTGTACATCAGTCATTAGTCATGTGAATAGTTCATCAATCTTTCTGCCAATTGCTTTTAAGAAGTGTTTAGCAATAACACTAACAGATGATCTACTGTCCAGGATCAGATCTATAAAGTAACCAGCCATTTGAACTTTACAAATAAGAGGAGTAACATTGTTGTTGTCAGCAAGTTTAGTTTGGCATAGACTTTGTTGATTTTTGGTGTCTTTTTCTTGAAAACCAAAGATTTGTAAAAATTTTTTCTGAATTTGGGATGGGTCATTCTCTGGCCAAAGATAATGTAAGCAAAAGTTTCTATGAGATCTTTAACAACAGAATAGGGGCCAGGTTTTTGTACTATTTCTGGAGATTCCAATTTTGGAGGATTTTTAAAAACTTTAGTCTTTGGTGGTTCATTGTTATTAGCAGTTGATTTGAATGCTTTGTTTGGGTCTAAAACAAAATCAATCTTGGCTTTTTTTTTCTTTCTTGTTGATTCAGAAATGTTGATTGTTAGTTTATCCATGTTATGGTCATCATTAATTAGTTAAAAGCATAAAAAAGGTTTTCTTCTGGTTGGCTTGCACTCTTATTTTTTGAAGATGCATCTACCAGTTTAAAGGCTAATATACAGTAGCTTTAACTAGGGGATTCTTTCCAAAGAAATTGATGTTGATATAATTGGGTCTTTAATTAAAGACATTGTTGTTAATGGTTCTGTTGTTTTAATTGTCATTATTTCTGGAAGCTGGGGGAGGCAATGGGGGATTGTTGGAATCTTTGGAGAAATATCTAGTTACTCTACAATGATAACATACAGATGGACCATGATTTTGTTGCCTTTGATAAGGGAGTTGTTGGAGCTGATTAAAACGGGTTTCAATTCTGGGTCTTTGTGGTTGCTAATTATCTTTGACTGCTTGGATTAAGGATTCCAGTAACTAGGCAAGATTGGCTGTAAGTCTATCTATCAACTGTTCATTTGGGTCTTGAGTTTGGGAAGCAAATGAGGTAGCAGCCATTTGGAAAGCAGAAGCCATAACAAAAACAGGAGCAAAAACTGGAAGTGTAGATCTTAAGTACATTCTTTGATTGTTTTTTATTCTCTGGGCAAGTTCAATAGCCATATTTATTGTAGAATTATCTTTTAGGACTAAGAGGAGCCAAAAAGCATAGGAAAAATTAGTTCTCAATTCTTTTGTAAAGAAATAAATCTTTTGCTCTTCTGTTCAATTCCTTCCAGGGTCTATTCACTTGATTAACTTTCTGATTGCTTTGGCATATTTGGTTACAACTTCACAAAGGTCTTAAGTTCTTCTTTCTAATTTCATATACCATTTTGAGATTAAAATAGGAGTTTTAAATTTAGTTTTAAACTGGGTTGTAAAAGAGGTGTTTTCTTCTCCAGCATTTGTTGGTGTCTATCTAATAATTCTTTGGTAAGCACCAATATTAGTTTCTTGTGAGAACCAAGTAGCAGAAAAGTCTTGAAGATAGCCACTAATGATTTGAAACTTGTATTCATTATTATATTGGTTGGCTGTGACAGCTCTTTCAAAATCATCTAATCATTCAATTAGATCTTGAGTATCATCTCTAAATAATAGTAATGGGGTGTTTTTTCTTCACCCTAAAACAGTCTATATACCTTAGAAGGCAATTAAAATGTTTTATTGTATAGAGTTTTGAGCCATTGGTTCAGAAGTAACTGTTTGTGTATAATGTTCTGATTTACTTAAGAAGAAGTCAAAAACAGGAGCAGTTTGATAGCTTTCTTTTTTTGTTTCAAAAGGAGTCTCTACTAGCTAATAAGCAGCAATCCAAATATGAATTTGGTAATTTAGATATTTAGAATCAGGAAGCTGTTGTTCAAAGGTGGTTGAGTATAAAAGCTAATTGATACTGTTGTTTCTTTCTTCAAAGTTATCTTCAGAATAAGCTTGGTCAAAGTAATAAGTTGTATAAGCTGTGTAAGTTTCAGCTGAATGCTCATTTAGGAACCAGTTCCAAAAGTCTTAAAATTGTCTACTGGATTGTTTTTTAATGGAGAAGCAAATCAAGCAAAAAGACAAAGGATTAAGTTCAATAAAGTCTAGATCATTTTTGTTGTATACTTCAAAGTGTTTTTTTGATTATTGTGACAGATATGAATAATTATCCATACAATAAGAAACAAAGTAAATTTTAACAACCTTACAGAAAGCACCACTTTTATGTTATAGGTTGGAGTAACAAGCTAATAGATAGCAAAGAAAAACAAGATTGTAGAGTAATGAAAAGGAATCAAAGAAAATTCAACTTCAAAAAGCGAATTAAATAAGTATAAATTCAATATGCAAGATTAGTCTCATAAAATATCTCAGTTACTATACTTTTCAAAAGATAACTGGGGAATCTAAAGATAGAGAGATAGTTCATACTGTTAACAAATAATTACACACTGGTATAATTTTATGTCTTACATCAGCACTTTTAGAATTCAATATCAGATATTAGATGTACTCTTCAGTCATGTTTTATTTAATAATTTTTAAATGCTACAATTACATGTTTCAGGAAAAGGGTAGGAAATAACCAATAAGTAATCTTTTATCTTTAAGATGTTTAGATACTTGAAGGTAGAGAAAGAGAAATTAGTGATAAGAAAAAAATTGAGATGAAGTTATTATTTTATTTTATTTTTTTCTTTTTCTTATATGCTTTTCTACAGCTAAAAAATTCATCCCTTATATAGCTATTAAAAGTGATCAATGATTAAGTCAATGGTTAAGTTATTGATCAGGTCAATAATTACTATTTAAAAATAGAATGGTTAATTATATGATATTAGTGGCTAATACATGTGATAATTAATAAGAGATATAGATTTTAATCATAACAATACTTTAAGAAGAAAGCTCATCTAAGCACCAGTATTAATCTATTTAGATCATAACAAACCATTTATTATTACCACTAATGTATTAGGTTAAGCAGTATTATTACAGAGAGGACACAATAGAAGAGAACATCCAGTAGCATATACTAGTTACAGCTTAAGTCCAGCTGAAAAAAACTATAAGATACCAGCATTAGAACACTTAGCTATTTATTGGGCAGTTATAAAATAGAAGAAATACTTGAGCCAAAAATTTGACATATACACTGATTACAAAGAATTGACATTAATTCAGAAGCAAAAATTTGGAAATGACTGCCATGTCAGATAAAAAATAAAACTTTTACTATTCAAATATACAGTACATTATAAAAAAAGAAAAGAAAATAGAAATACCAATGGTTTGTTGTAAATAAAACAAATCTAAGAACATTACAACCCAAAAATATAATAAAAGATAAATACACAAAAATATCAACAATTCCAACACTATATTAATACTTAGTAGTTTAAAGAGAAATTATCTCCAAAAAAACAGAACAACATAAAACAACAATCCAAATATTTTATTACTCACCAAAATATATTATACCAGAAAAACAGAAAAAATCTAAATCAACTACTCAGAGTAATCACAAAATCAAAAAAAAAACAATACTATACAATATGTACTTAGATTCAACAGCAGGACACTTTCATAAAGAAGCAACCATAAAAAGAACCAGAAAAAAATACTATTGGCTATCAATATGTTCAAAATTGTGATACTTGTTAAAGAAGAAAAAGAACAAACCTTAATAAATCACTAAAACCAATTAAAGTAGAACAACCATTTGACAGAATTGGAATTAACTTAGTTGGACTATTAACAATAATCAGCAAAAGCAACCATTATATAGCAGTAGCCATAAACTATCTTACAAAATGGCCAGAAATGAAAGCAATTCAAAGAGTGAATACAGAATCTGTAGCCAAATTTGCTCACCAAGATTTGATTTGTTAGCATAGATGTCTAAAAAAATTGTTATCAGATTAAAGAACTCATTTTGTAAACAAAACATTAGCAAAATTAAGCCAAAGATTTAAGATCAAGAGACTATTATCATTATTATATTATCCACAAACAAATGGTTTAGTTGAAAGATTTAATAGAACATTGTATAAAGCAATTGCCAAAATCAGTTAAAAAAATCAGAATGAATGGGATTTGTTTATTCTATCAATGTTATTTGCTTATTGAACAATGAAACAAGATACCACACAAGCAATACTATTTGAATTTGTTTATAATAGAACAGCAACATTACCAATAGAAATAAACATTAATATATATCCAACAAAACCAATAACAGAAGCCAATTTCCAAAAAACATTATTAAGAAAAACATACAAATTAATGGAAACACTAGAAAACAAAAGACAAAAAACAGCTGATAATATTCAAAAATCACAAAAAAAACAAAAAAAATAACATAATAGCCAGTTATCAAACAAACCAATAAAATTCAGGATTGGAGACAAAGTACTATTATATTGTACCAAAGCAGAAAAACAATAGAATAAAAAATTTGACCCCAAATGGGATAGATTATTTTACATAGAAGAAATTCTAAGAAATAGAGCTTATAAATTAAAATAAAACAACAAAATTTTAGCCAAAGCAGCACATAATGATCAACTAAAACTATACCATAGTATAGTATTATTATTAACCAATAATATTCTACAATTGAGAATACAGAGAATACTAGTTCAACCAGAAAAAATTCCATGAAATTTAGAACCAATAATAATTATCAACATGAACATATTAAATTAAAACATCAAAACTTTATATAAAAAATTAGCATGTGACAAAAAATACCAAAAAAATGGAAATTATTAACAATATCCACATACTGGCACAACAATTATTCCAACTAATTCAACAACAAAATATGGAAATTACAATTAACCAAAAAATTATTTGATATAAAGATACAAAGAAAAAACCCCAATACAAAGTACAGAGAAAACCAAAAAACATCATTAACAAAATAATTCTAAAAGTAAAAATGGCAATAGAAGTACAAACAAAAGTTATACTATACCAAGAATTGACCAAAAAAACTTGGAACTAGTAGATACAACAATTTCTAAGAAACTTTTGTTATTTTTATTTAAGACAACATCTGAATATTCAGAACTTATATATGGATAAAACAAAGTGATTATTTGATACAAAAATACTATTATGGTTAAAACCTATACTTTTTATTAATTATTACATGTATTAGCCACTGATGTCACATAATTAGCCACTCTATTTTTAGATAGTGATTATTGACCTAGTTGTTGATCTGATTATTAACCACTTTTAATAGCTATATAAGTAATGAATTTTTTAGCTATAGAAAAATATATAAGAATTAAAAGAAATAAAGAAATAAAATAACAACTTCATCTTAATCTTTCTCTTCTTGCTAATTTTTCTTTTCCTACCTTCAAGTATCTGAATATCTTAAAAATAAAAGATTACTTATTGGTTATTCCCTATCTTTTTTCCAAAATATGTAATTGCAGCATTTGAAGATTATTGAATAAAATGTGACTAAAAAGTACATCTGATACCTAATATTGAATTCTAAGAGCACCAACATAAGGCATAAAATTATATCAGAGTGTGATCATTTGTTGACAGTGCAGACTATTTCTTTACCTTCAAATTCTTTGGTTATCCTTTAAAAAGTATAGTAACTGAGATATTTTATAAAACTGATCTTGTACATTGAATCTATATTAATTCAATTCATTCTTTGAAGTTGAATTTTATTTGATTTTTTTCATCACCCTACAATTCTGTTCTCCTTTGTTATCTGTTAGCTTGTTATTCTAACTTATAACATAAAAGTGGTGCTTTTTATAAAGTTGTCAAAATCCACTTTGTTTTTTATTGTATGAGTAATTATTCATATTTATTACAACAATCAGAAGAACACTTTGAAGCACATAACAAAAACAATCTAGACTTTATTGAACTTAATCCTTTGTCCTCTTGCTTGATTTGTTTCTCCATTGAAGAACAATTTAGCAAACAATTCCAAGACTTTCAGAACTGGTTCCTGAATGAGCATTCAGCTGAAACATATACAGCCTATACAACTTATTATTTTGACCAAGCTTATCTTAAATACAATTTTGAAGAAAGAAACAATAGTATTAATTAGCTTTTATACTCCATAACTTTTGAACAACTGCCCCTTGATTCTGAAAACCTAAATTACCAAATTCACATTTGGATTACTGCTTATCAGCTAGCAGTAACTTTCTTTGAAACAAAAGAAGAAAGCTATTAAACCACTCCTGTTTTTGATCTCTTCTTAAGTAAATCAAAACATTCCACACAAACAGTTACTCCTGAACCAATGACCCAAGACCTTATGCAACAAAATATCCTGATTGTTCTCCAAGGTATACAGACTGCTTTAGGACAAAGAAACAACACTCCATTATCACTATTTAGAGGTAATACACAAGATCTAATTAAATGGTTGAATGATTTTGAGAGAGCTGTCACAGCCAACCAGTATGATGAAGAATACAAGTTCCAAATCATTGGTGGCTATCTTCAAGACTCTTCTGCTACCTGGTTCTCACAAAAAACAGATGCCAATGCTTAACACAGAATAATCAGATGGATACCAACTAATGCTAAAAAAGAAAATACCTTTTTTATTATTTGGTTTGAGACCAAGTTCAGAATCCCAATATTAATATCCAAATGGCACATGGAATTGAAAAAAAGAACCCAAGGCCCTGGAAAAGTAGTGACTAAATATGCTAAAGCTATCAAAAAGCTAATCAAACATGTAAACTCTAGGAGAAACTGGACAGAAAAGCAAAAGATCTATTTCTTTACAAAAGAATTAAAAACCAATTTATTGTATGCTCTTTGGCCTTTCTTGGTTTTAAAAGACAACTCAAAAATAGACATAGCTATTGAACTGGCACAAAAAATTGAAGATAGCCAAAAGATGCATTTGGAATCCACACTTCTAGTTTTTGTTCTTGTTCCTGCCATGGCTCCAGTTCCACAAATAGCTGCTACATCTTTTGCCACTCATACTCAAAACCCCAATGAACAATTAATAAACAGACTTACTGCTAACCTTGTTCAGCTATTAAAATCATTAACCCAAGCAGTCAGAGACAATTAGCAACTTCAAAGACCCAAATTTGAATTCCATTTTAATCAGTCCCAGCAACCCCTTTATTAAAGACAACAAAATCATGATCCACTTGTGTGTTATTGCTGTGGATTAACTGAACATATTTTCAGAGATTGCAATAATCCTCCTTTGCTCCCTCCAATTCCTAAAAACAATAACAATCAAAATAACAGAACTATTAACAATAATGCCCCTAATCAAAAACCCAATCATACCAACATCAATTTCTTTGGAGAGGATCTTCTAGTTGAAGCTACTGTTTATTAGTCTTTAAACTAGTAGGCGCACCTTTAAAGAGTGAAAGTGCAAGCCAACCAGAAGAAAACCTTTTTTACATTTTTAACTTAACTGATAATGACCATAATATAGATAAACTGGCAATCAACACTTCTGACTCAACAAGAAAAAAGAAGAAAGCCAAGATTGATTTTGTTTTAGATCCCAACAAAGTCTCAACTTTCACTACTGACAACAATGAGCTGCCAAAGACTAAAGTTTTTAAAAATTCTTCAAAATTGGAATCTTCAGAAATATTACAAAAATCTGGACTCTATTCTGTTGTTAAAAAACTCATGAAAACTCCAGTGTACATTACATTTGGTCAACTAATGACCCATCTACAGTTCAAAAAAGATCTTCACAAATCATTGATACCAAAGAAGAAGATACCAAAAACCAACAAGCATTCTTATCAAACTGGACTTGCTGACAATAGCAATATCACTCCTCTAATTTGCAAAGTCCAAGTGGCTGGTTACTTTATTGATTTGATCCTAGACAGTGAATTATCTGTTAGTGTAATTGCCAAACACTTTTTGGAAGCCATTGGAAGAAAGATTGATAAACTTTTTACTCAGCCTATGACCAATATACATGGTGACAAAAAAAAAGATCTAAATATAACCAAAGCTGTTTCTGTTCACATCAATAGTATCAGCATTGAAACAGACATGGAAGTGTCTAAAGCAAAAGAGTATACCATCATTGTTGGTAATGAGTGGCTTAAGAAAGCCAAAACACTATTTGACTATGTACTTTGCAAGCTAACCATCAGATGTAGTGAGAAACTCATTGTGGTTAAATGCTATCATTGGACAACTTCTTCAGTAATCAAGCAAAACCAAGAAGAAAAACAATCAAATAAATCAGATGATAATAAGAATGATGAAGAAAAAGATCAAAAAGAACAAGAAAAAACTGCTAAATTCGTTTATACTATTTTTACCAGCAATAGCAAGTTACTAAAAAATGTTAAAGTTAACAAAAAAAAAATCATGGTAAATGACAAGCTGATTTGCTGACCTTACTATAATATTTTCAGAAAAACCTTTAATAGAAAACCTAACAAAAAAGCCAAATACAGCTATTAATAGTATGGTCTTTGTGCCAGATACTAGTATAATAAACCTTTGTATTCTCTTAATAATGAATACAAGTCCTGTCTAATCTATTACAAAGATTGGAAGCCAATTAATTTAATATCCAGAAAAAAACTAAAAGAAATACAGAAGTCTTTTGAGAATGAACCAACTGAAATTTAATTACTTGTAATAAAACAAAAAAAACTCTCTCCTGAAAAAAAAAAATATACATTGAAAATCTATTGGCTAAAAATAGCCCAGTTATTTCAAAAGAAAGTAACATCTCTGGACAAACCCATGTGATACAACACACTATTACCACCAAAAAAACTTATTCTATTTATTTGAAGTCTTATTAATTTAATTAATACAATAATAAGTTTATCAAAAAAAAGATAAACCAGATAAAAGATCTTGAGTTTATACAAAAAACCAAGAATAAATGGGCTTTTTCAATTGTAGTGGTATCCAAAAAAAGTAGAACTTTACGTTTCTGTATTGACTACTGCTAATTAAATGCTATCACTATAAAAGACATATATCCATTTCCCAAAATTGATGCAATGTTAGACAAATTCAATGGTGCTGCTTTCTTCTCAACTATTGACTTAACTGCTAGATTTTAACAAGTAGAGATGAATTTAGAAAGCAGAAAAAAAACTGTCTTTATTATTAAGTATAGCACCTATGAATTTACAGTCATGCTTTTTGGTCTTATTAATGCTTTTCCTATTTTTCAATACCTAATGGACAAAGTATTTAAATCAGTAAAAGAAAACTTTGTTCTGGTCTACTTAGATAACATAATGGTATACTCAAAAACCTGAGATAAACACTTTGAACACTTGCAAAAGATTTTTGACCTCCTTAAAAATGCTGGTCTTAAGATCAATCTAATCAAATCTTTTTTTGGATGCCAATTCACCTAGTTTCTCAGTCATCTTATTACAAAAGATAGAATTTTCCCTGACCCAGCTAAAATTGAAAAAGTTCAGAACATTAGACAACCAATAAATGTTCTTGAACTATGCTCTTTCTTTGGTTTGGCTTCTTATTACTGGAGCATTCATTAACAAAAAGTTTTTGAAATTTTGAAGGAAAAACTTGTTACTAAACCAATTCTCAAACAATCTGACTTGGACCAATCTTTTATCCTCCACACTAATGCATCTGGCTATGGACTTGGTGCTGTTTTTTTATAAAAAAATGAAAATGGCAGAGAATATACTATAGCATATGCCAGTAGATCTCTTATACAAGCAGAAAAAAACTATTCAGTAACTAAACAAAAATGTTTAGCAGTAGTTTGGGCTATTAATTATTGGGATCAATATTTTCTTGGTGTGAAATTCCTAGTAGTAACAGATCATTAAGTCTTGGTTTGGCTGTACAACAAAAAAAAGTTGGAACATAAATGAATAATTTACTGAATACTCCATCTGGATGAATTTGACTATGATATTCAACATCACAAAGGAGCTAATCATCAAAATGTTGATGCTCTCTTCAAACTTACTATCCAGTAATAGTACAACTTTTCAACCAAACCAACTTAATTATTAGTAACTCCCTTATAAACAAACACAATAATGGACTTGAACAACTATTCTGTTTTAATAGAATTTTTGGGTAAAGAACAATACCCATTAGACTACACTTAACAGCAAAGAGATCATTTGCACAAACAATCAAATTTCTATTTAATTCACCAGAACCAGTTATATAAAAGAAACAGAAAAGATCCTGACTGCCCCCAAAGAGTTATTAGATTTGAAGAAAAAGAAATTGTAATATACAACATATACACTGACTTATTAGCTAAACACTTTGGAAAAACAAAAACAATTCAGAAAACCTTAGTTTGTTATTATTGGCCTACCTTAGAAAAAGACATTGCTGAATATATCAAAACCTGTGACATCTACCAAAGAAAAGATAAATCCAATCACAAAAAAAATATCTATCCAATCTCTGTTGATCAACCATTTGACAAAATTAATATAGATATTATTAGACTTTTAACAATAACTTCTGATGACAACAGATACATTATTACAGCTACCAACTATCTTACAAAGTGAGTAGAAGCAAGAGTTATTCCAGACCAAACAGCATTTTCAATAGCCAATTTCATTTATGAAGATATCATCTGCTATTATGGCTGCCTCAAAGAACTTTTATCTGATAGAAAAAGAGCTTTTTTCAGTACAC
Organism: Geosiphon pyriformis; assembly: GCA_016748015.1. Classification (NCBI taxonomy): domain Eukaryota; kingdom Fungi; phylum Glomeromycota; class Glomeromycetes; order Archaeosporales; family Geosiphonaceae; genus Geosiphon; species Geosiphon pyriformis. The sequence continues at coordinate 156,777 of JAAOMT010000647.1, read as the reverse complement.
TAGTTGAAGAACTTTGTAGAAAAATGAGAATATGTTATAAACTTTTTTTTTCTTATTACTCTCAAACAAATGACCTAGTAAAACATTTTTATAGAGCACTATGTAAAACTCTAGCCAAAACCAGTAAAGAAACCAACTTATAAGACAAAGTACTGTCTTTAGCTTTGTTTGTTTATAGAACTGTAAATTATGACATAACAGATTATAAACTTTTTTATCTGTTCTATGGATGCATGACAACACTATCAATAGAAACTAATATTAAAACAATACTTTTTAAAAAGATCACAATAGAAAATTACAAAAACATTTTGGTACTATTCTTAACTTCTTGATAAAAGCACAAATAATTGCTTTTGAAAAGATAAAACAGTTTCAAAAAAAGCTTAAAAAGAAGAAAACCTATAAAACACTTTCTTTAAGTATTGGTAACTTGGTATTGGAATACCATTCAGACAGAGATAATGTTTATAGTAATAAATTTTCTAGCCAGTGGAAAGAACCCTTTATAGTCAACAAAGTTTTGAACAATAGTTCTTATATTCTTCAAGATCAATCTAAAACAATCTTCAATAATTATCCTGTTTATAGTACACAACTCAAAAAATATCATAAATAATTTGATTGGTTGCCTGTTATAATAATACCAACCCAAATAATCAGCAAAAATCAAGTATAAATAAATGTACTGTTTTCAAAACAGAGGTATTTTTAATTGCCATAAACAATTATTTTTTGAATCAAAACATTCAAAATGCCTTCTATGCTCTCCATGAGTATTGGATCAAAAACTATTCAAATGCTACTCTGACTATTGGAAAACAAACTACTATTACTAATAACAATAGAATATATACTGTTATTAAACCAAAGAAAACCACTATCAGAAGAAAAAAAATTGGTAATAAAATAGATAAATATTTGTTAAAAAGTATAACAGCAGTTATATTCTCATCTTCTAACACAATTGAAAAAACAATCCAAGAAATCTTGCCTATAGACAAAAATTTATTATATAAAAGACAATTAGAACTCTATGATTGTCTTGGTGAAATCATAAAAAATATAAAACTCATGAAGAAAACAACTTCAAAGATACAAACAGAAATTTTGGACATTATACAGTTAGATGTTCCAAGAGTTTTAACTATTGCTAAAAGAGCCAAAATTCTAATACAAAGATTTGGTTTTTTGAATACAAAACTCATTTCATCTCAAGTATTATATACTCTATCCACAAAAGACTTCAACAAACTAGTTAGCTTTAAGTTAAATAAAACTTTTTAAATAAATTATACTATAAATAGCTTGATTTTGCTGGAGTTTAATCTTTTTGAAGAGGATGATATTATGGTTAAAACCTATACTTCTTATTAATTATTACATGTATTAGCCACTAATATCACATAATTAACCACTCTATTTTTAGATAGTGATCATTGATCTGATCATTAATTACTTTTGATAGCTATATAAGTGATGAATCTTTTAGCTGCAGAAAAGTATATAAGAATCAAAAAAAAATAAAAAAATAAAATAACAACTTTATCTCTTCTCATTAATTTCTCTTTCTCTATCTTTAAGTATCTGAACATCATAAAGATAAAAAATTACTTATTGGTTATTCCCTACCTTTTTCCCAAAATATGTAATTACAGCATTTAAAGATTATTAAATAAAATTTGACTGAAAAATACATCTGATATCTGATATTGAATTGTAAGAGCACTAATATAAGACATAGAATTATACTAGAATGTGATCATTTGTTGACAGTACGGACTATTCTTTTACCTTCAAATTCCCTGGTTATTTTTTAAAAAGTATTGCAACTGAGATATTTTATGAGACTAATCTTACACATTGAATTCATACTTATTTAATTTACTCTTTAAAGTTGAATTTTATTTGATTTCTTTTATTATTCTACAATCCTGTTCTTCCTTGCTATCTATTTACTTGTTATTCCAACCATAACAATACTATAACAACTAGAACAATTTGTGAGAAAAAACAATTTAACCACACAAATACGAAAAATATATTGATTACAAGCTGGATTTTAAGACTGACCAGAAATACTACTCAATTTAAAAATAGATACAGTTACCACTAATCAAATGAGTAAGATGACCAATGCCCAATTTGAGGAATTACAAGTTAAAATAACACAAATAATTCTTAAAAAAAAAGTTCAAGATATAATTCAATCTGGAGAATTAGAGAAATTAGAAGATTTTAACAAAGCTCAATATTAAAAGAAGAAAATAATATTACTCATAAAATATAAAAATTATATTAACATATAAATTAGCCAATTAAAGTAGACATAGTAAATAGAAAATTCCAGAATTTCTGGTGTAAAGAATTGAGGAATTAAGGAATTTCAATTATGTATATATAGTGGTAATATTAAAAGCAAAAAAGACAAACATCTGAGTTTTACTTCCTAGTTAGTATCCATATATTTACATTATTAATAAATATACTTATTAATTATATCAATCTAATTGTCCACTATCAACACTTCATGTTAATAGTAACCCATACTTAACCATATTAGAACAATAGTTTTTGATCACAGTTATTGACAAAATACTAACATTAATTGCTTTGGCTTCAATTTTTTTATTTTATTTTATTTTTTTTATTTTCTGTTTATTGTTATATACTAATTGATTAAGAATTAAGTGCTAAATTACTGATGTTAGAGATTGCTTAGTAAAAAACTCCAAGTGAGAAAATAAAACACTTGAAATTAAAAATTACTTACCAGAGAATTGCTGGCCACCAAGCTAAGAAAAAAATTAATGAAATTATGATTCCAGAAGACTACTGAAGACAAATATTGAATTTTTGTCCATTATACAAAGAATTCAACCAAACCTTTCAAATACTAAAATCTTCAGATATTATTAACCATATCCACTATTAAGTACTAAGTTACAGATTTGTTATTTAATTTGAGACTCCAAATAATCACCTGTAACAGTAATAAGATGGAGTTGTCTAACTATGTTTTTACTTATACTAGTAATGTTGGTCTTTATGAGGACATTCTGGTTAAGACTGCTAAAAGGTAAAAGTCACTAATAGGTTTTTTTTGCTTACTTACTTCTGCCATTTTGTGTTTGTTTTTGATGTATTCTTTGAACATGGGTCTGTACACTGCTATTTCTAAAGGTTTTGTGCTAAGAAATTAGTATGCTGAAACTGTTTTGGTTTTTGATAAAAAAAGGAAAACTGTTTCAGTTCTTATTAAATAAGTTAAGTTTTTAGTGGAGTTATATTGTACTAAAATGTGACTTATTAGGTTCAAACATAAGATAGATATAAAAAAAACTAAATGAGTCAAAAATAATGATCTGGTTTCAGGCTTGTCTTGTTGTATAGTATCTATGTTATTAGATAGGGTGGTTTATATGCTTGGTGTTATGGAATTCTTTGCTATTAGTTTTAACAGATACAAAATATGACATTTTTTTTCTGGTTTGAGTGGTAATGCTTTTGTTAATATAAACATATAATATTGTTTTGTTTAGTCTGAGTGGCTGGATATATATAATATGAATATAAGCTGTATTTAGTTTGAGCCACTTAGTTTGGGTTTATATATTAAATAACAGTTGAATTTTACTCATAAATCTCATAATAAAAAAATATATTAAATAAATTATAAATTATTGTTTTAATTTTTAAATATGTATTAGCATTTAATATGATCATTATTTATTTTAACAGTTAAATTATTCTGATATATATATATTGTTAAACTTATTTTAACAATATTAAATCTGTATAATTATTGTTAAATAGAAAAAAAACAAATTATAAACATTATTTATATTAAAAAAATTTAATTATTTAATCAAAAATAAAAAGTCATTTAAGTATTATAAGCAATAATAATATTAATATTTTGGCCAATAAAACTATTTACTTATTATTATTTTTTTTATAATAATTTAAAAAATATTTTTTTTGGCTAATAATATTGTTGTTTTTGTAAATATTTGGTATTTTATTTATAATATTTACAAAATAATATGTTATGTTTAATAAAAAACTAGTTCTAATATTAATATAATTATTAATTTAATAATTAAAAATATTAACTAAACTTATACTTTTTAATATAATATTTTAATTTTTATATAATATTTAATTTTATTAACAAATTTTTAGCTAATTTACATATATATTTAATAAAAACAATTTATAAACAGTTGTTAATTGTGATTAAAAAATATTTTTATAACAAATATAATCTAAAAGTTATATATCTATATTATAAAAAAATAAAATTTTTTAATCATAATTATATTTATAGAATAAATATTAAAAACTTTATAAGTTTAATAAAAAAATTTACAAATTATTAAAAGTTACTAATAAATATTTATCTTTTATTGTTTTTAATTTTACAAATTTTTTTCTTTTATATTTTTGATAATAAGTTGCATATTGTTTTTTACAAAAAATTTATTTTCAAAAATTAATTTGTAAAAACAGTTTTAATTTTTGATAATATTAAGAATATTATTTTAGTTTTGATTAATTTTATGTAATAATTAATTATAATTTACAAAGACAAAATATAATTGTATTAAATCAAATATAAAGCTATTATAAAAAAAAGTAGTTTAATTAATAATACTAAAATAATATTATATAGTTTATATAATTTATTATATAAGTTTTTATTTAATATAATATATATATTTAAAACTTTTGTAATAAGTTTTAATTTATATAAATAATGTTTATTTTTTTTGATTTATGTATATAAATATATAATATAATCTTAATTTAAATAATTAATTATATATAATAAATACCTAAATTATATTCAAATAAAAATATTTAATCTGTTTTTATATATTAAATAATAATTAAATTATATTTGTTAATTAATTTAATAATAAAAAACTTTTTAACAATTTAAAATATTGTTAAAATTTTTTTATTAAAATAACTAATTTTAATATATTTTAAAATAAATTTAATATAATTATTTAAGTTTATATTATTAATATAGTATAAACTATTTATATTTATTAAACAATTTATATAATTTTAAATTGTATTTAGTCTTCCAATTTTAATAATATTAAAAAACTAAACTGTAAATATGATAGATTAAGTTCTTTTTTTTCACATTTACAGTTTAATTTTTTGAATTATATTATAATTTATAAAGTTATTAAAGTTTAAAATTAGCCACTTTTATTATTAATCTTTAATTTTTAGATGCCAATCAATCAAATTTTAGCCAATCAGCAATTATTAAAGTCATATTATTATGTGATAAATTATTAAAATATTATTATTTTTAGAAAAACTTTCAATTAATATTAATTTAATTTTTAGATGATTAATTTTTTATAAAGATATAATATCTTGGCTAATGTGTTTTCTGTTAATAACATGGTATTATTAACCATAAATATTTTATTTATACTACCACTATATTTGGTTGTTATTATTAGAACAAAAACCCAAATATTAATATTGTTCACACTAAGTGTTAAAGTAATTGTAAAAATACTATGAGCAATTGTCAGAGAATTTGGAAATATTATTTGTACTCTATTTATAACCTTACATTATTATAATGTAAATACTTACTTTAAATTCACAAATAATTTTTCAATGACTATAATTTTGTATTTTAAAGAATTGCTTAGATCTAAGAGATATATGAAATCCCCTGTAATAAAAATTTCTGGTTAAATTTAATATTTAAATGATGAATTATATCAAAAAAAAATATAACAACTAAAATACCTATTGTGTATTTGACCAAATTATAATCTAGTTTTAAAATTGGTTTCCTAGATTGTAAAAAGAATTTTGATTGTTGAATATTTCAACAACTTATTAGAATATAATATATAATAGCTTATTACAATAATCAAAAAACTTACATTAGTTGGTGTTAATTTAGGAAAATCAGATTGGAATTAAAAGATCTTTGGTGTTACTAAAGGTTTTTGGTCTTTTTTCTCGAATGTTATTAATGTTTGTTTGCTGTGAATTTACATTTTTAGGAAGTAGTTAAACCTCCAGTAACTGAATTTATCTTCAAATTATCTTCTATAATTTGAACTGCTGGGCTTATAAGTGGAATAGCCAATTTCATGCCAGTTACTTTGTGTAGTTACATTGTAGTAAATATTAACTTTTTTTCAGAAATTGCTTGTCTGGAAGCTTACTAAAATGTGTAGTATTAATAATAGAAGGTAGATTACAATATCAAATAATTATTTATTGATATTTGTAATTTGGAAAGATAGCTTAGATAAGATCTAAACTGAGAGATCTGTTTTTTTTTTACTTTTAATACTACTGCTATATATACATAATTGAGATTTCTTAATTCCTTAATTTTTCATACCAAGAATTCTGGAATTTCTAAAATCCTGCAATTTTTTTGAGAAAAATTCTGGAATTCTGAAATCCTGCAATTTCTTATATGAGAATCCTGCAATTTCTGGAATTCTGAAATTCCACATTTACTATGTTTACTTCTGATTGGCTAATTTATATGCTAATATACTTCCTATATTTTATGAGTAATATTATTTCCTCCTTTTTAATATTAAGTTTTGTCAAGATTTTCTAAATCTCCTAACTTTAATTCTCTATTTTTGGGTATTTTTTGAACTTTTTTTTCGATAATTACTTGTGTTATCTTGTTCTGTAATTTTTCAAATTGGGCATTGGTTATTTTTCCCATTTGGTTAACAGTAATAGTATTCATTTCTGTTTTGAGTAAGATTTCTGGTTAATCTTGAAATCCAGTGTGTAGCCAATAAATAGTTCTTACTTGTGTAGTCAAATTGTTCTATTTGTTGCAGTATTGTTGTGTCAAATAATCATTTTGTTTAATCCATTGTTACAGATGATTATTTGGAGTCTTGAATCAAATAACAAACCCATAATTTGGTGCTCAATAAGTAATATGGTTGGTGATTTCTAAAGGTTTTATCAATCTGAAGATTTTGGTTGAGTTCTTTGTATAATGAACAGAGATTCAATAATTGTTTTATCCATAGCTTTCCAAAACTGCAGTTTTATTAATTTTTTTCTTAATGTAATAGCCAGTAATCCTCTTGGTAAGCTATCTTCAATTAAGTGTTCTACTCTTATTTCTGGGTCTTTTACTAGTACTATATCCTGATGTCAATAACTCTATGTATTATTTCTTTAATCAATTAGTATACAACAACAATAAAAGAAAAAAAATAAAAGAAAAATAAAAGAAAAATAAAGAAGTTAAGCCAAGATAATTAAGTTAGTATTCTATCAATAGCCATAATCAAGAACTATTGTTCCAGTGTGGTCAAGTATGAATTATTATCAGCATGAAATGTTGATAATAGAAGGTAGATTGTGATAGCAAATAATTATTTATTAATATTTGTAATTTGGAAAGGTAGTTTCAATAAAATCTAAACTGAGAGATCTGTCTTTTCTACTTCTAATATTACCACTATATATACATAATTGAGATTCCTCAATTCCTCAATTCTTCACACCAAGAATCCTGAAATTCCTGAAATCCTGCAATTTCTTTAAGAGGAATTCTGGAATTCTGAAATTCTGTAATTTTTTATACAAAAATCCTAAAATTCTTGAAATCCTGTGATTTTTTTAAGAGGAATTTTGGAATTCCATATTTACTATATCTATTTCTTATTGGTTAATTTATATGCTAATATACTTCCTATATTCTATGAATAACATTATTTTCTCCTTTTAATATTGAGCTTTATTGAGATTTCCTAAATTTTCTAACTCTAATTTTCTGTTTTTGAGTATTTTTTAAACTTCTTTTTCAAGAATTACTTGTGTTATCTTGTTTTTTAATTCTTCAAATTAGGCATTAGTTATTTTTTTTATTTGGTTAATAGTAATGGTGTCCATTGCTAGATTGAGCAAGATTTCTGATTAGTCTTGAAATCCAATTTGTAATTGATAGATGGCTCAGGTTTGTGTGGTTAGATTGTTCTTTCCCATTAATTGTTTGAGTTATTGTAAAATTTCTGGATCAAATAATTGTTTTGTTTTATTTGTATATAAGTTCTGAATATTCAAATGTTGTTCCAAGTGGAAATAACAAAAGTTCCTTGGAAATTTTTGTATCCATTACTTCTATGTTTTTTTGGTCAGTTTTTGATATGTGGTAATACTTGTTGGCTCTTCTATTGCCAATTTTATTTTTAAAATTATTTTGTCAATGGTGTTTTCCGGTTTTCTCTGTATCTTGTATTGGGATATTTTCTTAGTATCTCTGTACCAAATGATTTGTTGGTTGATAGTAATTTTTATATTCCATTGTTGAATTAATTAAAAGAGTTGTTGTGTTAGTAAGTAGATGTTGTCAGTAATTTCCATTTTTCTGAAGTTTTTTGTCACGTTTACTATGTCTTTATATACTTTTTTTATTGTTCAATTTTACATGTTTGGTCTAATGATTATGATTGGTTCCAAATTTTGTGAAATTTTATCTGGTTAGACTAGTATTTACTATACTTCCAGTTGTGGAATATTATTGGTAGATGCTGATATTGTATGGTAATATTGTTTCAGTTGATCACTATGTACTACTTTGGCCAGGATTTTGTTGTTCTATCTTAATTTATAAGCTCTATTTTCTAAAAAATTTTCTATGTAAAATGGTTCATTCTATTTGGGGTCAAATTTTCTACTCCATTGTTTTTCTGCTTTGGTACAATGTAAAAGTACTTTGTCTTCAATCTTGAATTCAACTGGTTTATCTGGTAGTTGGTTATTATGTCTTTTTTTTTGTTTTTCTTGTAACTTTTGAATGTTATTAACTGTTCTCTGCCATTTGTTTTCTAGTGTTTCCATTAAGTTATATGTTCTTTTCAGCAGTGTTTCTTGAAAATTGTCTTTGGTTATTGGTTTTATTGGATATGTATTGATTTATATTTTCACTAATAGTGTTACTGTTCTACCATATACTAATTTAAATGGTGTTGTTTGTATAGTGTCTTACTTCATTGTCCAATAAGCAAATAATACTGATGATATAAACAAATTCTATTCATCTTGATTTTTTTGGCTGATTTTGGCAATTGCTTTACACAATGTTCTATTGAATCTCTCAACTAAGCTATTTGTTTGTGAATGGTATGGTGATAATAATAGTCTTTTGATTCCAAATTTTTGACTTAATTCTACTAATGTCTTATTTACAAAGTGAGTTTTTTAATCTGATAGTAATTTTTTTAGACATTCATGTCGACAAATTAGATTTTGGTGAACAAATTCAGCAATGGATTTTGCATCTGTTCTTTGAATAGCTTTTGCTTCTGGCCATTTGGTAAGATAATTTATGGCTATTACAATATATCTGTTGCCTCTGCTGGTAATTGTTAATAAACCAACTAAATTAATTCCAATATAATCAAATGGTTGTCCCACTTTGATTGACCTTAATAGTTTTCTGGATCTTGTTCCTTCTCTTTTCTAACAAGCATCACAATTTTGAATGTATTGAATGATGTCTGGATACATTGATAGCCAATAGTATTTTCTCTGGTTCTTTCTATTGTTGTTTCTTTATGAAAATGTCCTGCTGTTGGATCTGAGTGCATGTTGAATAATATCGTTTCTTTTTCTGATTCTGTGATTATTCTGGTTGGTCAATCTGGATTCTTTCTGTTTTTCTGATAAAGTATATTTTGGTGGATGATAAAATATTTGGACTGTTGTTTGATGTTGTTTTGTTCTTTTTGAAATAATTTCTCCTTGAACAATTGGGTATTTATATAATATTGAAGTTGTTGATGTTTTTGTGTATTCATTTTTTGTTATATTTTTGGTTTAAAATGTTCTTAGATTTGTTTCATTTACAACAAATCATCAGCATTTCTAGTTTTTTTTCCCTTTTTATAATGTATTGTATATTTGAATGGTAAAAGTTCTATCTTCTATCAAGCATAACAATTGTCTCCAAATTTTTGTTTCTGGATTGAAATCAATCCTTTATGGTCCATGTAGATGTCAAATTTCTGGCTCAAGTATTCCTTCTATTTTATAACTGTCCAGTATATTGCTAAGTATTTTAATGCTGGTGTTCCATAGTTTTTTTTTGCTGAACTCAAACTTCGGCTGGCATATGCTACTGGATGTTCTCTTTCATCTAGTCTTTTCTGAGATAATACTGCTCTCAATGCTTGACCTAATGCATTAGTTGTAATAATGAATGGCTTGCTGTAATCTGAATAAATCAATACTAGAGCTTGAATAAGTTTTCTTCTTAGTATATCAAAAGCTTCTTGCTGGTTTTCTGTCCATTCATATTTGGTGTTCTTTGTTTAGAGCTGGTATAATAGTTGAGCCAGTTTGGAAAAGTCTTTGATAAAGTGGCAATAGTATCTGGCAAATCCCAAGAATGCTCTTAGTTCTGTCGAGTTGGTTGGTACTAGAAAGTTTTTGACTGTTTCAATTTTGTCTGGATCTGTTTTGATGTTATCTTTGCTTATGACATATTCCAAGAACTTGAGTTCTGTTTTTCAAAAGAAATACTTAATTGCATTCAATTTCAATCCTGTATATCTGAGTCTCTCGAACATTTGTTGTAGATGATAAAAATAGTTATTAAATGTTTTTAAAAATACATTAGTATCATCCAAGTATTCAACTACTGATTTCCATAGTAATCTTGTGTATATGATTTCCATTAGCCATTGGAATGTGGCTGGTGTGTTCATTAAGCTGAATGGCATGATTTTGAATTCAAAATTCTCTTTTCTTGTGGTAAATGCTATTTTTTTTTATTAGCTGAATTTATGGCTACTTATTAGTAATCACTATCCAGATCTAATGTTGAAAACCATTTGTTTTCACCAAAAGCATTGAATAGCTCCTGGATCTGTAAAGTTGGATAGCTGTCTTCACAAGTGACTCCATTGAATTTTCTATAATCCATACAAAAGCAAATTTTTCCATTTTTTTTCCAGACTATTACTAGTAGTAATAACCATAGACTTATTGATGGCTGAATTAGTCTGTTGTCTAACATTTGATTGATTTCTTGACAAATGATTTCATGGCTGGCTGGTGGTACTCTATATGTTTTTTGTTTGATTGGCATTGTATCTCCAGTTTTGATCTAATACTGGATAATATTAGTATGGCCAAATTTGTTTTCACTAGCAATGATGTTATTAAAATTGTTGAGTAATATCTTTAGCTATATCTGTTGAAATGAGTTTAGATTTTCTAAGTTCATTTGTTTTAATTGTTTTGCTTGAAGCAAATAGTATTTATTTCGTCTATATATGGTTTGTAATGTAATATCTACATATTTGCAAAGTTGTGAAAAGTCTGAAATGGTATCTGGTGACTGGTTTTTGATTTCAGTGCTTAAATATCTGATGATAGTTCTTTTTGGAATCTCAATGACATCTTCAGTGGTGTTGTGGATGGAAATTTTGACATGCTTCAGGTTTTTGGCTGATATATATAGATTGGTAAGTCCAATCTCTCCTGATTTGCAAATGGTTGGTTCTGTTTCAAAAATCTGTAACTGATCTTTCATCTTTCTTTTTAATGCTAACATATACCTATTATATAGTGAAATGGAAATGAATTGACAGGTGAAGATAATTTCTCCTTTGTCAACAACTTTTTCCTCTGCCATATTAACTAGTACATCTATTCTACTTATGAATCTAAATCCACTTATTCTTCTTGTTGTGATCCCTAATTTTTCTTTATTTTTCACTAAAATTAACTGAGCTATTTTTATCAGAGGCAGAAATATTGTTTGTGCTATTTTTTTGTTTGGCTCTATAATGTATGCTTTTTCTGAGTTATTTTGTAGTATTGCAATAATATTTTCTATATATCTTGTATTAATTATTCCTCCTCTAATGTTGATTTCTTTTTTTGCTAAACTATTCCTAAATGCTAGTTGAACTATTGTTGTTGCCAGAATTTTTAATGCTATTTTAAGATCAATACAAGTGCACAAATTTGGTTTCAATTTAATGGCATTCTTCCCTGGATATCTCAGATCAAATTTTGTATCAGTATTATGTGCACGTTCTGGCATAATATCTTTATTATTATTATTAAACCATTTCAGTTTTTGCTCTTTGATGAGATCAGGAAGCACAATGTATTGTTTAGAGTTTGAATCTGAGTTTGAGTTATTGTTATTTTGGTTGCCATATTGAACAGAGCTGGAACTGGCATTTTCATTGTCATCATTGTCAGAGTTTGAATTGGAATCAAAAATTGATTTCAATTCTGATGCACAGCTGCTGATTGGTTTATTTTTCTTTGAGATTATGTAGATCATACATAATAGTGGATTGTAAATAAGATCACACTCATTACAATATTGAAAGTCACAGAAAATCAAACAGTATTGAGTGTTTAACTGCTCTAAACATTGTTTTTGTACTTTTCTAGTTAGTGTTAATTCTTAATAGTGTTTGTGAAATTGCTCTGGGTTCATTGGTTTTAGAACTATATCTGAGTTTGGGCTCCAGTCAAGTTTTATGGGTTCTGGTGGGTTGTTTTTGATCACTTTGATCTCTTTAGGTAATGCTCCTTTGATTTTTGTGAGTGCCATTTGCCAAATTTTGTTGTCATTATGTAAACAACCATCTAGACATTTTACAGCTCTTTTCTAGACAGCTTCTATTGATGTTTTTTTTCTAACCCAATCACTTATTAGAATTGTGTATTAACATGATTCATCACATGTTCTTTTTTGCCCAGAAATGTCATTCCACATTTCTTTGTCTAGAAAAGTTTTCTCACAAGCCAAGCATGGTTCATTATTCTATTTTTCAACTTGTTTTGGTCTTCTAAAACATTTAAGAACACATGAGTGGCAATAAAACTTAGTTGCCATTTGGTATTCTTTATTGTCACCACAGCATATGTCTATTGATAATAATTTCTTATCACAATTGACATATATAAGCTTTAATCAATAATAGTAAGACTGTGGTGGTAGAGGGTAGATATATAAAATATATATTGAAGTAGTGACTGGTTTTGATTCTTTCTCTTTCTCTTTTTTTTTCTTTTCCCAAGTCCAATTCGGTAGTAACTTGCTTTTGTTGTCAGTCCACAGTATTTGGTTAATTTCCCAGGTATGTTCTTTTTTTTTTTTTTTTTTTTTCTTTTGTCATCCCATGAGGAAATCAATGAGAGTTTATTGTGATCATTGTCAGCCCAAAAAACTTAATAAGCTTCCCAGGTAGGTTTTTTTTCTTCTTTCTTAAACTTAATTAGTGAAGTGGTTAGTGTAGTACTGAGTTTGAAATGGCCACAGATTGCTGGTACTCAAGTGTGTTATTCATTCTAATTGAGTTACAACTCTTGGGTAGTCCAGTTAAGTATTGTATTGGTCTTAGACAACTAGTTATTGCTAATGAGTGCTTGATACTGAGTTGCTTCCATCACAAGAAATTTGATAAATACTATAATGCCATCAATTTCAATGGGTAAGTCATTAATTTCACTAATGGGAGTTTTGGTCATTCTATTGGCTCTTATGATTCTGGCACTAACAGTGCAATCAACTCAGCAACCTAATTGGTCTATGAGTTGCCATGTGATAATACTGTTTGCTAATCCACTGTCTAATATGAGTTTAATAAAATGGTCATCAACTTTAGCATCAGTGTACATGGCAGTAATGGGTTTTTCTTTAAAGGTAGTTCTACTAAACAAAAGTGTTTTTGATGGCTCCTTGAATTCAAATGGAAAAATGGCTGCTAGCAATTCATCATTGGTTATAATGGCGAGAGGTATGTTGCTAGTAAGAGAATGGTTTTGGATGGTTTTCAAGTCATTGAATACAGCATCTTCTGAGGTAACTAGGAAACTTAAATAGTGTTGAGAATTCAGGTTTTGGGTGTACTCAGTGCCCAAATTCTGCTAATAAGATCTTGTTTGTTGGGTTGAAAAACTGGAGATCAGTTGGTAAACAACTCTTGCTGATCTCCAGTTTTATTGTGTCATTTTTGGTCTTTGGATTCTGGTTTGAGGTGAGTTTTGTGGTGGTGTTTGGATTTGTTGAAGCTGATATACTAATTGTGGCTGTAGTTGATAGATAACTGGTGCTGTTGGCTAATAAAGTAGAGCTTGATATACTGGTGGTTGATAAATTGGCTGGTGTGTTATTTAGATGTAATGAGGTTGGTATTGATCCTAATTTGGGTACTGATTTGGCATTTGAAACCAGCAATTTGGGTTTTGATATTGATTTCCCAATCATGAGTTAATATAAGAATGGTAATCGGTTCTTATGTGATCTTGTTTACTACAGTTGTGGCAAATACCTGTCTCTGTCTGGCATAATTGATTTGATGAAGTTGGACATGGCTGATTTTGGAAACAAGTAGAGTTTCCTGGATTATTGTGTTATTGTGAAGGTTAATAAATTGTTCGATTGTTAGCTAAGTATCTCTTTAATTTCTGATTGATGGAATCACTGAATTGTTTTAACTTAGAGTTCAATTCAGATAATCTGTTCATTACTAGATTTATGGCTTGGGCATAATTAGCTTTTAATTTGGTGGCTTCAAAATCTCTAGCATTGGTGACTGTGGTTTGCAGGTTGGCTAGATGTAGTAAGCATATGCATTACAAGATGCTACTGCATAATCCCCAAATAAATTGATTTAGAATTTGGGCCACTGTAAAATAATCGACATTAATGGCTTAGATCTGGTGCAGATTTTTGTGAAAGCATCCTAAGTAAGTAATAACTGCTTCAGTTTCTTCTTGTTTAATAGTAGTGAAGATATTAGCCAGTCAATTAATACTGTTATTATTACTAAAGTATCTTAGAAATTCAAGCTTGAATGCTTGAAATCTTGGAGTTTGTTGACCAAGCTTTGATACTACAAGTTAGCAGTATCCTGAAGAAAATATGAAATAGCTTGCATAGCTCTGGCATTATTCCATCTATTAGCCATAATGGCTTTTTTTATGTTATTGAACCATACTTGAGTGTCATTTTTTCACTCATAAATTTTTTGAGCTTTACAATTGAGGTGTATGCCATTTGTGCAATCAGTTGTTGTTGTTGTACTGACAGTAGTTGGAGTTGTTGTTGCAGTTGTTGAAGTGGCTGTATTGGTTGTTAAAGTGGTTGCTGAATCAGTGCAATAATCAGTTCAATTAGTGGCTGATTGATAATGATTACTGGAGATAAGTTTGGTTGATTAATTAGATTGAGGTTTTGATTATTCAGAGTTTACTGCTCTAAGATTTGATTATCTGGAGTTTCAATTTCCAGATTTTCTAGAATTGGGTTTTGATAAGTAAATTTTTGATTGTTGTCTTCTTTTTTTTCTGATTCTGTTACTTTCCAAGAACTTATGGTTCTGAAATCTGGGGAAGATAATAGTGATCAGAATCCTAATGGTATTGGCAATCATAATTTGAATCCTTCAAAATAATTGCTGTAAGTTTCCAATATCTCTGCTTTTTTCTGTTTATTTTGAAATGGGAGTTGCCCAAATGTTGATGTCATGTTTAATATGGATGCACCTGCTGATGTAATATTAATTGTACTTCTAAATGTGTGGTAATATGATGAGTATATTGGGGATTCAATTTTTTGTTTTTTCTAGTTTGGTATTTGGATTCTTTTTGGTGTTACTGCTGGTGTTTGTAATTTTCTTTTACTTTTGTCTACATAGGTAATAGAAAATTGTTGTTGAGTGTATTTTTCAATGGTTTGATTGATTTCTCTAATGATTGGCACAAAACTATGATTTTATGGTAAGCTAAGATGTTGAATTAATTCTGTGTAGAAATTCTCCCTTGCTAATTCAATGTCAATTGGTACTCTTAGGAAATTTTTGATTCTTTTATTGACATAAAAATTGAAGGCTAATTCTGCTGAATAATGATTGTTGCTTAATCCTAATTGTTGGTTGTACTGTTGAAATAAGGATTTGGCAAATTCTAAATAATTTGTTTCTATTATTTCTGTTTTTGCCACTTTAGGAATAGTTGTTGCTGGTGCTAGTTCTCTGTAGATTTATATCTCATAGAGAGCACCAAATGTTACAGGTGATTATTTGAGGTCTTAAATCAAATAATAAACCTGTAACTTAGTGCTCAATTAGTAATATAGTTGGTGATTTCTGAAGGTTTTATCAATCTAAAGGTTTTATCAATCTGAAGATTTTGGTTGAGTTCTTTGTATAATGAACAAAGATTCAATGATTGTTTTATCTATAGCTTCCCAAAACCATAGTTTCATCAATTTCTTTCTCAGCATAATGGCTGATAATTCTTTTGGTAAGCTATCTTTAATCGAATGTTCTATCCTTATTCCTGGGTTTTTTACCAGTGCTATATCCTGATGTTAGTAACTCTACACATTATTCTTTTAATCAATTAGTACACAACAATAATAAAAAAAAGAAAATAAAAGAAAAATAAAAGAAAAATAAAGAAGTTAAGCCAAGGCAATTAAGTTAGTATCTTATTAATAGTCATGATTAAGAGCTATTGTTCCAGTATGATCAAGTATGAATTACTATCAACATAAAATGGTAATAGTGGAAAGTGAATTGCAATAGCAAATAATTATTTATTGATATTTGTGATTTGAAAAAATAGTTTCAATAAAATCTAAACTAAGAAGTCTGTCTTTTCTACTTCTAATACTACCACTATATATATATAATTAAGATTTCTCAATTTCAATTTTTCACACCAGGAATCCTGAAATTTCTGGAATTCTGCAATTTTTTTAAGAGAAATCCTGAAATTCTGAAATTCTGTGATTCCTTATATAAGAATTCTGAAATTCCTAGAATCTTACAATTCTTCTAAGAAGAATCCTGAAATTCCACTTTTACTATGTCTACTTCTGATTGGCTAATTTATATGCTAATATACTTTCTATATTCTATGAGTAATACTGTATATAAATTCTAAATGTTTAAGTATTGTCCCAAATAAAAATAGCAAAAGTTTCTTGGAAATTGTTGTATTTACCAATTCCAGATTTCTATAGTTAACTCTTGATATTGGATGACTTTTGGTTGTGCTTTTATTGCCAATTTCACTTTTGTGATAATTTTGTTAACAGTGTTTTCTGTTTTTCTTCATATTTTATTTTGTAGTCTTTTTTTGGTAGTTGTGTATCTAATGGTTTGTTGATTGATTGTAATTTCTATTTTTTGTTGTTAGATTAATTGAAAGAATTGTTATACTAGTGAGTAAATTTTGTTAATAATTTTTATTTTTCTGATATCTTCTGTCATGTCTACTATGTCTTTATATTCTTTTAGTTGCTCAATTTGATGTATTAGTGTTAATGATAATGATTAGTTCTAGATCTTATGGAATCTTATCTGGTTGGACTAGTATTTTTTGTATTCTCAATTGTGAAATATTACTGGTGAATAATAATGTTATCTTGTAATATAGTTTAAGTTGATTACCATGTGCTGCTTTGGCTAAGATTTTGTTGTCTCATCTTAATTTATAAGCTCCATTTTCTAGAATTTTTTCTATGTGAAATGGTCTATCTCATTTGGAATCAAATTTTCTATTCCATTGTTTTTCCACTTTGGTACAATGTAAGAATACTTTGTCTCCAATCTTGAATTCAACTAGTTTATCTGATAATTGGTTATCATGTTGTTCTTTTTGTTTTTCTTGTGACTTTTGAATGTTATCAGCTGCTCTTTGCCATTTGTTTTCTAGTGTCTTCATTAAGTCATATGTTTTTTTCAACAATATTTCTTAGAAATTGTCTTCTGTTATTGGCTCAGTTGAATATGTGTTGACTTTTATCTCTACTGGTAATGTTGCTGTTCTATCATAGACTAATTCAAATGGTGTTGCTTGTGTAGTGTCTTGTTTCATTGTCTGATAAGCAAATAATATTGGTGGTATGAACAAATTCCATTTATCCTGGTTTTTTTGGCTGATCTTAGCAATTGCTTTACACAATGTTCTATTGAATTTTTCAACTAAGCCATTGGTTTGTGGATAATATGGTAATGATAATGGTCTTTTAATTCCAAATCTTTGACTTAACTTGGCTAATGTTCTGTTTACAAAATGTGTTTCTTGATCTGATAGTAATTCTTTTAAACATTCATGTCAACAAATTAAATTTTGATGAACAAATTTGGTAACAGATTTTGCATCTGCTCTTTGAATGGCTTTTGCTTTTGGCCATTTAGTAAAATAATCCATGACTACTGCAATATATCTGTTGTCTCTGCTAGTAATTGTTAATAGTCTGACTAAGTCAAATTTAGTACAATTAAATGGTTGTTCTACTTTAATCAATCTTAATAGTTCACTGGGTTTTGTTCCTCTTCTTCTCTGACAAGCATCACAATTTTAAACATATTGGATGATGTCTGAATACATTAATAGCCAATAGTATCTTTCTCTGGTTCTTTCTATTGTTGCTTCTTTATGAAAATGTCCTGCTATTAAATCCGAGTGCATGTTGAATAATATTGTTTTTTTTTTTAGTTTTGTAATTACTCTGGTTGGTTAATCTGAATTCTTTCTGTTTTTTCAATAAAGTATATTTTGGTAGGTGATAAAATATTTGGACTGTTGTTTGATGTTGTTTTGTTTTTTTTGAGATAATTTCTTCTTGAACAATTGGGTATTTATATAATGTTGAAGTTGTTAATATTTTTGTGTATTCATTTTTTTGTTATATTATTGAGTTGAAATGTTCTTAGATTTGTCTCATTTGTGACAAATTGTCAGTATCTCTGTTTTCTTTTCCCTTTTTATATTGTACTGTATATTTGAATGGTGAAAGTTCTATCTTCTATTGAGCATAACAATTGTCTCCAAATTTTTGCTTCTAGATTGAAGTCAATTTTTTATGGTTCATATAGATGTCAAATTTCTGGTTTAAGTATTTCTTCTATTTCATGACTGCTCAGTATATTGCTAAGTGTTCTAATGCTGGTGTTCCAAAGTTTTTCTCTGCTGGACTCAAACTTCAGCTGACATATACTATTGGATGTTCTTTTCTATCTGGTGTTACAAGTGATTATTTCAGATATTGAAATAAATAACAAACTTGTAACTTGGTGCTCAATTAATATACTGAAGATGTTGGTAATCTGAAAGTGTTATCAGTCTGAAGGTTTTGTTGTAGAGTTTTTTGTATAATAGACAGAGATGTGATGATTGTTTTTAGTAGCCTCCCAGAATCACAATTTCATTGAATTTTTTTCTCAGTGTGGTGGCTGGTAATCCTCCTGGTAAGCTATCCTCAAATCTATGAGTGTTCTACTCTTGTTTTACAGGTCTTTTACCAGTCTCTATGATGTCTGTACTTCAGTGCTTAATTCTTAAATTAATTTAGTAAACAACAATAAATCAAAGAAAAGAAATAAAAAAATAAAGAAAATGAGCCAATGTAATTGCAAGTTAATATTCCATTAATAGCTGTGATCAAGAGCTATTGTTTCAGTGTAATTAAGTATTAATTACTATCAACATGAAGTGTTGATAATGGAAAGTGAATTTGAGATAGTGAATAATTATTTATTGGTTTGGAAGGTTGTTTAGATTAAATCTAAACTGAGAAGTTTGTCTTTTCTACTTCTAATGCTACCACTATATATACATAATTAAGATTTCTCAATTCCTTGATTCTTCACACCAGGAATTCTGGAATTTCTGGAATTCTGCAATTCCTTTGAGAAGAATCCTGGAATTTTGGAATCTTACAATTCCTTATATAAGAATTCTAAAATTCCTGAAATTCTGCAATTCTTCTGAGAGAAATCCTGGAATTTCATATTTACTATGTCTACTTCTGATTGGCTAATTTATATGCTAGTATATTTCCTATATTTTATAAGTAACATTATTCTTTTCTTTTAATATTAAGCTCCGTCAAGATCTCCTAAATCTTTTAACTCTAATTCTCCATCTTTGAGTATTTCTTGAACTTCTTTTTCGATAATTATTTGTGTTATCTTTTTCTCATTTGGTTAATAGTAACAGTATTCATTTTTGTGTTGAGTAAAATTTCTGATTGATCTTAAAATTCAGTGTGTAGCTGATAAATGACTCTTGCTTGTGTGATCAAATGGTTTTTTCCCACAAATTGTTCCAGTTGTTGCAGTATTGTTGTGTTGAATAACTATTTTGTTTTATCCATATGTAAATTCTGAATATTCACATGTTGTTCTAAGTAGAAGTAACAAAAGTTTTTTGGAAATTGTTGTATCCACCAATTCCAAGTTTTTACGGTCAACTCTTGATATTGGATGACTTTTGGTTGTGCTTTTATTGCCAATTTCACTTTTGCAATTATTTTGTCAATAATGTCTTCTGTTTTTCTTCATACTTTATCCCATAGTCTTTTTTTGGTGTTTGTGTATCTGATGGTTTGTTAATTGATTGTAATTTCTACCTCTTGTTGTTGAATTAATTGGAAAAGTTGTTGTGCTAGTAAGTAAATGTTGTCAGTAATTTTTATTTTTCTGATGTCTTTTGTCACATCTACAATGTCTTTATATTCTCTTTTTATTGTTTAATTTTACATGTTTGGTCTAATAATTATGATTGGTTTCAAATCTCATGGAATTTATCTGGTTGGACTAGTATTTACTATACTCCCAATTGTAGAATATTACTGGTGGATGATAATACTATATGGTGTTACTCATAGAATATAGGAAGTATATTAGCATATAAATTAGCCAATCAGAAGTAAATGTAGTAAATGTAGAATTCCAGGATTCCTCTTAGAGAAATTGCAAAATTCCAGGAATTTTAGAATTCTTGTATAAGAAATCACAAGATTCCAGAATTTCAGAATTTCTCTCAAAAAAATTGCAGAATTCCAGGAATTCCAGGATTTCTGGTGTGAAAAATCAAAAAATTGAGAAATCTCAATTATGTATATATAGTGATAATATTAAAAGTAGAAAAAACAGATCTTTCAATTTAGATTTGATCTAAGCAATCTTTCAAAGCAATAAATAATTATTCACTATCTCAACTCTACTTTCCACTATCAATACTTGATGTTAATAGTAATTGATACTTAACCACACTGAAACAATAGCTCTTGATCATGGTTATTAACAGAATACTAATTTGCAATTGCATTGGTTTATTTTCTTTATTTCATTTCTTTATTTTTCATTTCTTTGATTTTATTGTTATGTACTAATTGATTAAAAAGAATAATATGCAGAGGTACTGATGTTAGGATATAGCACTGGTAAAAAACTTAGGAATAAGGGTAAATACTCATAGAATTGAGAATAGCTTACCAAGAGATTGTTAGTCACCACACCAAGAAAAAAATTAACAAAACTGCAGTTTCAGGAAGCTACAGATAAAACAATCATTGAATTTTTGTCTATTATACAAAAGACTCAATCAAAACCTTCAGACACCAAAACCTCCAGATTATTAACAACATCATCTGTAAAATCAATTAAGCACTAAATTATAGATTTGTTATTTGATTTAAAACCCCAAATAATCATCTGTAACAATAGTAATATGGTTTCAGTCAATCACCATGTGCTGCTTTGGCCAGGATTTTGTTGTCCTATCTTAATTTATAAGCTTCATTTTCTAGAATTTCTTCTATGTGAAATGGTTTATCTCATTTGGGGTCAAATTTTCCACTCCAATGTTTTTCCACTTTGGTATAATGTAAGAGTATTTTGTCTCCAATCTTGAATTCAACTGGTTTATCTGGTAATTGGTTATCATGTCATTTTTTTTGTTTCTTTTGTGACATCTGAATGTTATCAGCTGCTCTTTGCTTTTTGTTTTCTAGTGTCTCTATTAAGTTGTATGTTCTTCTTAGCAATGTTTCTTGAAAATTGTCTTCTGTTATGGTTCTATTGGATATGTATTGACTTCTATCTCAACTGGTAATATTGCTGTTTTACTGTATACCAACTCAAATGGTGTTGCTTGTGTAGTATCTTGTTTCATTGTTCAATAAGCAAATAATATTGATGGTATAAACAAATTCCATTTGTCTTGATTTTTTTGGCTGATTTTGGCAATTGCTTTACACAATGTTCTATTGAATCTTTCAACTAAGCCATTGGTTTGTGGATAATATAATGATGATAATGGTTTTTTGATTCCAAATCTTTGACTTAATTCAGCTAATGTTTTATTCACAAAGTAAGTTCTTTGATCTGATAGTAATTTTTTTGGACATCTATGTCGACAAATTAGATCTTAGTGAATGAATTTGGTGACAAATTCTGCATCTGCTCTTTGAATGGCTTTTGTTTTTGGCCATTTAGTGAGATAATCCATGACTACTGCGATATATCAGTTTCTTCTACTGGTGATTGTTAATGATTTGACTAAATCAATTCTAATGTGATCAAATAGTTATCTCACTTTGATTGGTTTTAATGATTTACTTGGTCTTATTCTTCTTTTTCTCTGACAAGCATCACAATTTTGAACGTATTAAATAATGTCTGGATACATTGATGGCCAATAGTATTTATTTTTGGTTTTTTTTATGGTTGTTTCTTTATAAAAATGTTCTGCTGTTGGGTCTGAGTACATGTTGAACAGTATTGTTTCTTTTTCTGGTTCTGTAATTACTTTGGTTGGTTGATCTGGATTTTTTTTGTTCTTTTAGTAAAGTATATTTTGATGATTGATAAAGTATTTTGATTGTTGTTTTATGTTGTTTTGTTCTTTTTGAGATAATTTTTCCTTGAATTGTTGAGTATTTATATAATGCTGGAGTTGTTAATATTTTTGTGTGTTCATTTTTTGTTATATTTTTGTTTTCAATTGTTTGTATTTTGTTATATTTTTGGATTGAAATATTAAGATTTGTTTTATTCATGACAAACTGTTAGTATTTCTATTTTCTTTTCTTTTTTTATAATATACTGTATATTTGAATGGTAATAGTTCTATTTTCTATCATGTATAGTAATCATCTTCAAATTTTTGTTTCTGGATTGAAGTCAATCCTTTATGGTCCATATAAATATCAAATTTTTGGCTTAAGTATTCTTTCTATTTTATGACTGCCCAGTAGATCGCTAAGTGTTCTAATGCTGATATTCATTAGTTTTTTTCTACTGGACTCAAACTTTGGCTGGCATATGCTACTGGATGCTCTCTTCTATCTGGTTTTCTCTGTGATAGTACTGTTCCCAATGCTTGACCTGATGCATTAATAATGATAATGAATAATTTGCTGTGGTCTGGATAAATTAACACTGGAGCTTGAATGAGTTTTCTTCTTAGTGTGTTAAAAGCTTCTTGCTGGATTTCTGTCCATTTATATTTCACATTCTTGCTTTAGAGTTGATATAATGGCTAAATCCGTTTAGAAAAAATTTTGATAAAGTAGTAATAGTACTCTGCAAATCCCAAAAATGTTTTTAGTTTGGTAAGATTATTTGGTACTGGAAAGTTTTTGACAACTTTAATCTTGTCTGGATCTGTTTTTATGCTGTCTTTGCTCACAATATGTTCCAAAAACTTAAGTTCAGTTTTTCTAAAGAAGCACTTGTTTGCATTCAATTTCAGTCCTGTTTGTTTGAGTCTTTCAAATACTTGTTGAAGATAATGAAGATAATGAAAATGATCATCGAATGTTTTTGAAAACACATTGGTGTTATCCAAGTATATGACTACTGACTTCCATAGTAGTCTAGTGTATACAATTTCCATTAGCTGTTGAAATGTGGCTGGTGTATTCATTAAGCCAAATGGCATGACTTCAAATTTGAAATTTTTTTTTCTTGTGGTAAATGCTGTTTTCTCTTTGTTGGCTAGATCTATGGCTACTTGTCAATAACCACTATTCAAATTTAGTGTTGAGAACCATTTATTTCCACTGAAAGTGTTGAATAGCTCCTGGATCCATGGAGTTGATAGCTATCTTTATGAGTGACTTCATTGAGTTTCCTATAATTTACACAGAAGTAGATTTTCCCATTTTTCTTCTGGACTAGTATTACTGGTGATAATTATAGACTCATTGATGACTGAATTAGTCCATTGTCCAAAATTCAATTGATTTCTTGACAAATGATCTCATGGCTGGCTGGTAGTATCTGATATGCTCTTTGTTTAATTAGCATTATATTTCCAGTCTTGATTTGATGCTGGATAATGTTGGTGCAGCCAAATTCATTTTCATTAGCAAAAATGTCATTGAAATTGTTGAGTAACATCTTTAGTTGCATTTGTTGGAGTGGATCTAGATTTCTTATGTTTATCTGTTCCAATCATTCTGGTTGGAGCAAATAACATTCACTTTGTCTGTAAATGGTTTGTAATATGATATTCACATATCCACAAAGCTGTGAAAAATCTAGAATGAGGTTTGGTTGTTAATTTTCAACTTCGGTGGTTAAGTATCCAATGATAGTTCCTTTTGGTATCTCAATAATATTTCCAGTGATGTTGTAGATAAGAATTTTGATGTTTTTGGAGCTTTTGGCTGATATGTAAAGATTAGTGAGTCCGATCTCTCCTGATTTGCAAATGATGGCTTTTGCTTCAAGCAACTGAACTTGATTTTTTACTTCTCTTTTTATGGCTAATATATACTGGTCATATGGTAAAATAGAAATTGATTAATAAGTGGAAATAATTTCTCTTTTGTTAACAATTTTTTTTTCTGCCATATTGACTGGTATATTTATTCTACTCATGGATCCAAATCCCTGTATCTTTTTAGCTGTAATCCTTAATTCCTCTCTGTTTTTTACTAATACTAACTAAGCTATTTTAACCAAAGACAGGAATATTGTCTGTGCTATTTTTTTATTTGGCTCTATAACATAGGCTTTTTCTGAGTTATTTTGTAACTTGTAATAATATTTCCTACATATCTTGTGTTAATTATTTCTTCTTTGATGTTGATTTCTTTTTTTACTAAACTACTCTTAGATGCTAGTTGAATCATTGTTGTTGCTGAGATTTCTAGTGCTACTTTAAGATCTATGCAGGTGCACAAATGTGGTTTCAATTTGATGGCATTTTTTCCTGGATACTTCAGATCAAACCCAGCATCAGTATTATGTGCATATTCTGGCATAATATTTTTAGCATTATTACTGAACTATTTTAGTTCTTGCTCCTTGGTGAGATCAGAAAGTGCAATGAATGTTTTGAAATTTGAATTGGAGTCTGAATTATTGTTATTTCTATTGCCATATTGAGTGGAACTGGAACCAGTGTTTTTGTTGTCATTATTGTCAGAGTTTAAATTGTGATCAAAAATTGATTCCAATTCTAATACACAGCTGTTGATTGGTTTTTTTTTTTGGGTATCATGTAGATCATGTGTGGTGGTAGATTGTAAATAAGGTCACACTCATTACAATATTGGAAGTCACATGATATTAAGCAGTGTTGACACAGTTGAGTGTTTAATTGCTCTAGACATTGCTCTTGCACTTCTTTTGTTAGTGTCAGACATTGGTAATGCTCGTGAAATTCTTTAGAATCATTTTCAATATTGTTAAAGATATCAAACATTGGGACATATTTGGGTTCAGGAAGTGATAAGGGGTTGTTTTTGATCTCTAATAGTTCACTAGTTATTGCACTTTCTACTTTTGCACTTGCCATTCTTCAGATCTCATGTTCGTCATAGAAATATTCTTCTAGTTGTTATAATGCTTTTTTTTTATGCATTGTCAATTGGGGTTTTTTTGCATACCCAGTCATTTATTAGAATAGTATATTGGCATGTTTCATCCTATGTTCTTTTACATCTAAGAATGTTATTTCACATTCTTTCATTGAACAAGATTGTTTTACATGCTAGACAAGGTTTGTTGTCCTATTTTCCCTGCCTCTTTGGTCTGCCAAAATGTTTAAGAACACATGGGTGGCAATAAAACTTAGTTGCTATTTGGTATTTCTCATTGTCACCACAGCATACACCTATTGATAACAATTTCTTGTTACAATCGACACATATGAGCTTTGGTCAGCGATAGTTGGATTGTTATGATGTAGTGTAAGTGTAGAAGTTATAAGTGATGGTACTGATAGGTGTTGTTTCTTCTTTTTTCTCCTTTTCTTTTCTTTTATTATTCTCTTCTTCTCATTCCCCAGTTGTTATTAGTTTATTCTGATCGTTATTGGTTCCCCAGACTTGATCAAAATTCCAGATAAGTTCTTTTTTTTCTCTTGTCATTCCAGAAAAGGATTGATGGCAGTTTATTGTGGTTGTCATCAGCCCATAAGATTTGATATGCTTCCCAAGTGAGATTTTTTTTTCTTTCTCAAACTTGATGTGTGGTGCTGGCATAATAGTAGGCTTGAAGTGGCCACACATGACTGATACATGTGTGTGTTGACCATTCTGGCTAAGTTGGAGCTTCTGTATGTTTCAGTTAAGTATTGCATTGATTTTGGACAACCAGTTATTGCCAACAAGTGCTTAGTACTGGGTAGCTTCCATGACTAATACTTTTATTGGTACAATAATGCTATTGACTTCTATGGAGAGGTCATCAATTTTGCCAATTGGAGTTTTGGTTGCTCTATTGGCTATTATGATTCTGGCACTGGTAGCATGATCAACTCAGTAACCTAATTGGTCTATAAGTTGTCATGTAATAATGCTGCCTGCTAATCTGCTATTTAATATGAGTTTGATGGAGTGGCCATTCACTTTGGCATTAGTGTACATGGCAGTAATCGGTTTTTTTTTGAGTGCAGCTCTACTAAACAATGGCATGAATGACAATTTCTCAAGTTCGAATGAGAAGATTACTGCTAGTAATTTGTTATTGGTGATGGTGGCTGGAGGTATGTTGTTGGTAGGTGATTGCTTTTGGTTGGTTTTTGGGTTATGAGATAAGGCATCTTTTGGGGTAATTAAGAGACTTAAATAGTGTTGAAAATTTGAGTTTTGGGCATATTCAGTTCCCAAATTCTGAGAATGAAATTCTGTTGGTTAGTGAAAGGAGCTGAGGATTGGTTAGTGAACAACTATTGCTAATCTTCAGTTTTAAGTGACTTTTGATCTGGGATTTCCTGATGTCATCTGAGCTGAGTTTGGTGGCAATATAGAAATTTGTTAGAGTTGGTATATTATTTGTGGCTGCAGTTGATAAATAACTAGTGCTGGAGTCTGATAAATAGGTGGTTGGTAAATTGGCAGTTGTGTTACTGGTAGGTAATTTGATTCATATATTTCTGGATTGGATTGATATCTTGGAGTTTGAAACTGGCAATCGGGATTTCAATATTGATTTCCTGATCATTGATTATCTATTCTTAGCCTGTAGTTGATTCTCAAATGTCCTTGTTTACCACAATAGTGGCAAACATGCATTTCCTGCTGCCACTGTTGATTGGTTGAGAATGATGGACACAACTGGTTCTGGAAATGATTTGTGTTTTCATAATTATTATGTTATTGTGAAAGTTAATAAATTGCCTAATTGTTAGCTAAGTATCCTTCTAATTTTTGATTAATAGAATTACTGAATTGTTTCAACTTAGAATCCAATTCAGATAATCTATTCATCACTAGATTGACAGCTTGAGTGTGGTTGGCTTTTAATTTGGCTGCTTTGAAATCTTTTATGTTTGTAACTGTGGCTTGAAGGTTTGCTGAATGCATTAGATATATGTGTTATAGGATGCTACTGCACAATCCTCTAATAAATTGGTTTAAGATTTGTGGCACTGTAAAATAGTCAGCTTGTATTGTCTGGATTTGGTGCAGATTTCTATGGAAGCATCTCAAGTAAGTAGTGACTGCTTCAGTTTCTCTTTGTTTAATGGTGGTGAAGGTATTTGCCAGGTGGTTAATGCTGTTGTTATTACTGAAATATTTTAAAAATTCTAGCTTGAATGCATCAAAAGTTTGGGATTTCTGGACTAAATTCTGATACCACAAGTTGGTGGTATTCTGAGAAAAATAGAGGATGGTTTGAAGGGCTCTTGCATCATTTTATCTATTGGCTATGATAGCTTTTTTAACATCATTGAGCCATATTTGGGTGTCATCTTTTTTGTCAGTGAACTTTTCGAGTTTTGCTATTGGAGTTTAGGCCATTAGATCCAAGTTTGGTTGTTGTTATTGTGGTGGTAATTGAATTAGAGGTTGCAGTGGTAGTGGTGGTTGTTGTGGTATGACAACTAGTGGTGGGTTAATGATAATTACTGGAGGTAAGTATTGTTAATTATTAATGTTAGGATTTAGATCATTCTGATCTTGGGGAGTTTGAAGATTCGAAGTTTCAATTTCCAGATTTTCTAAAATTGGGTTTTGGTAATTGAATTCCTGATTATCATCTTTCTCTTTTTTTGATTCAGTTATCTTCTATGAATTAGCTGTTTCAAAATCTGGTTGAGGTGGTGGTAATTGAAATCTTGATGGTATTGGTAATCACAATTTAAATCCCTCAAAATAATTGCTGTAAGTTCCTAATAACTCTGCTTTTTTTTGTTTACTTTGAAATGGGAGTCATCCAAATATTGATGTCACGTTTAATGTGGACATGCCTGCTGATGAAATATTGATTGTACTTTCAGGTGTGTGATGATATAATAAGTATGTTGGAGATTTGATTCTTTGTTTCTTCCAGTTTGGTACTTGGATTCTTTTTGGTGTTACTGCTGGTGTTTGTAACTTTCCTTTACTTTTGTCTACATAAGTAATAAAAAATTGCTGTTGAGTGTATTTTTCAATGGTTTGATTGATTTCTCTGATGATTGGCACAAAACTATGATTCTGTGGTAAGTTGATGTGTTGAATTAATTCTGTGTAGAAATTCTTTCTTGCTGATTCAATGTCAACTGGTACTTTTAAGAAATCTTTGATTCTCTTGTTGATGTAAAAATTGAAGGCTGATTCCACTAAATAATGATTGTTGTTTAATCCTAATTGTTGGCTGTACTGTTGGAATAAGAATTTAATGAATCCTAAATGGTTTGTTCCTATTATTTCTGTTTCTGTCACTTTTAGAATGGTTGTAGTTGGTGCTGGTTCTCTGTAGGATTATACTTCACAAGAAGCTCTAAATGTTACAGGTAATTATTTTAGGTGTTAGAATAAATAACAAACCCATAACTTGGTGCTCAATTAATATACTGAGAATGTTAGTAATCTGAAGATTTTATCAGTCTGAAGGTTTTGTTGTTGAGTTTTTTGTATAATGGACAGAGATGTGATGGTTGTTTTTAGTAGTCTTCTGGAATTGCAATTCTATTGAATTTCTTTTTCAGTGTGATGGCTAGTAATTCTTCTGGTAAGCTATCCTCAAATCTATAAGTATTCTACCCTTGTTTCACAGGTTTTTTACCAGTCTCTATGATGTCTGTACTTTAGCACTTAATTCTTAAATCAATTTAGTAAACAACAATAAATCAAAGAAAAGAAAATAAAGAAATAAAGAAAATGAGCCAATGTAATTACAAGTTAGTATCCTATCAATAGTTATAATTAAGAGCTATTGTTCCAGTGTGGTTAAATATCAATTACTATTAACATAAAGTGTTGATAATGAAGAATAGATTTGAGATAGTGAATAATTATTTATTGGTTTGGAAGGTTGTTTAGATTAAATCTAAACTGAGAGGTCTGTCTTTTCTACTTCTAATGCTACCACTATATATACATAATTAAGATTCCTCAATTTTTTGATTTTTCACACCAAGAATTCTGAAATTCCTGGAATTCTGCGATTTTTTTAAGAGGAATCCTGGAATTCTGGAATTTTGCGATTCCTTATACAAGAATTCTGAAATTCCTGAAATTCTACAATTCTTCTAAGAGGAATCCTGGAATTCCATATTTACTATGTCTACTTCTAATTGGCTAATTTATATGTTAGTATATTTCTTATATTCTATGAGTAACACTGGTCCTTTCTGAGATAGTACTGCTCCCAATGCTTAACCTGATGTATTGGTTGTAATAATAAATAATTTATTGTGATTTGGATAAATTAGTACTGAAGCTTGAATAAATTTTCTTCTTAGTATATCAAAAGCTTTTTGCTGGTTTTTCATCCATTCATATTTGGTGTTCTTTATTTGGAGCTGGTCTTATGTTTGAGCCAGTTTGGAAAAGTTTTTGATAAAGTGGTAATAATATCTGGCAAATTCCAAGAATGCTCTTAGTTCTGTCAAGTTGGTTGGTATTAGAAAGTTTTTGACTATTTCAATTTTGTCTGGATCTGTTTTGATGCCATCTTTGCTTATGACATGTCCCAAGAATTTAAGTTCTGTTTTTCTGAAGAAACATTTAGTTGTATTTAATTTTAATTCTGCATATCTAAGTCTTTTGAACACTTGTTGTAGATGATGAAGATAGTCATCAAATGTCTTTGAAAATACATTAGTGTTATTCAAGTATATAACTACTAATTTCTATAGTAATCTTGTGTAAATAATTTCCATTAGTCATTAGAACATGGCTGGTGCATTCATTAAGCGGAATGGCATGACTTCAAATTTAAAATTCTTTTCTCTTGTGGTAAATGCCATTTTTTTTTTATTGGCTGAATTCATGGCTACTTGCAAGTAACCACTATTCAGATCTAATGTTAAGAACCATTTGTTTCTTCCAAAAGCATCAAATAGCTCCTGGATCTATGAAGTTAGATAGCTGTCTTTATGAATGATTCTATTAAGTTTTCTATAATCCACACAGAAGCAAATTTTTCCATTTTTCTTCCAAACTAGTACTATTGGTAATGACTATGGACTCATTGATGGCTGAATTAACCTGTTGTCTAATATCTGATTGATTTCTTGATGAATGATTTCATGGCTGGCTGGTGGTACTCTATATGCTCTTTGTTTAATTAACATTATATCTTCAGTTTTAATCTGATGCTGGATGATATTAGTGTGACCAAATTTGTTTTTACTAGCAAAGATATTATTAAAATTGTTGAATAACATCTTTAACTGCATCTGTTAAAGTCAGTCTAGATTTCCCAAGTTTATTTGTTTTAATTGTTCTGGTTAGAACAAATAGCATTCATTTTGTCTGTATATGGTTTGTAATATAATATTCACATATCTACAAAGTTGTGGAAAGTCTGGAATAGTACTTGGTGGTTGGTCTTTGACTTCAGTGCTTAAATATCCAATAATAGTTTCTTTTGGAATTTTAATAACATCTTTAGTGGTTTTGTGGATGGAAATTTTGATGTGCTTTAGGCTTTTAACTAGTATGTATAGATTGGTAAGTTCAATTTTTCTTGATTTGCAAATGGTTGGTTTTGCTTCAAAAATCTATGACTAATTTTTCATCTTGCTTTCTAATGCTAACATATATTTGTCATATAATAGAATGGAAATTGATTAATGGGTGGAGATAATTTTTCTCTTGTTAACAACTTTTTCTTTTGTCATATTAACTGGTACATCTATTTTATCCATGGATCTAAATCTACTTATCTCTCTTGCTGTGATCCCTAATTCTTCCTTATTTTTCACTAATACTAATTGAGCTATTTTTACCAGAGGCAGGAATATTGCCTGTGCTATTTTTTTGTTTGGCTCTATAATATATGCTTTTTTTGAGTTATTTTATAGCATTGCAATAATATTTCCTACATATTCTGTATCAATTATTCTTTCTCTGATGTTAATTCTTTTTTTTACTAAATTACTCCTAGATGTTAATTGAATTATTGTTGTTGCTGGAATTTCTAGTGCTATTTTAAGATCAAT
Organism: Geosiphon pyriformis; assembly: GCA_016748015.1. Taxonomy (NCBI): domain Eukaryota; kingdom Fungi; phylum Glomeromycota; class Glomeromycetes; order Archaeosporales; family Geosiphonaceae; genus Geosiphon; species Geosiphon pyriformis. The sequence continues at coordinate 125,079 of JAAOMT010000647.1, read as the reverse complement.
ACAGATGCATGAATTTGGTTCTAATTTGATGACATTCTTCCCTGGATATTTTAGATTAAACCCTATATAAATATTATATGCACATTTTGGCATAATATCTTTATTATTATTACTAAACCATTTCAGTCCTTGCTCTTTGGTGAGATTAGGAAGTGCAATATAAGTTTCAGGATTCAAATCAGAGTATAAATTATTGTTATTTTCATTGTCATATTGGGTGAAACTGGAACTGTTGTTTTTATCATTGTTGTTATTGGAGTTTGAATCAGGATTGAATGTCAATTCCAATTCCAATGTGTAGCTGCTGATTGGTTTGTTTTTCTCTGGGATCATGTAGATTATGTGTGATAGTGAATTGTAAATGAGATCACACTCATTACAATATTGAAAGTCATAAAAAATCAAACAATGTTGACAAAGTTAAGTGTTTAACTGCTCTAAATATTGTTCTTGCTCTTTTCTAGTGAGTGCTAATTTTTGGTAGTGTTTGTAGAATTGTTCTGGGTCTATTGGCTCTAAGATGATATTTGGATTTGGGCTCTAGTTAAGTTTTATGGATTCTGGTGGGTTGTTTTTGATTGTTATAATCTCTTTAGGTGACACTTCTTTGATCTTTGTAAGTGCTATTCACCAAATTTTGTCATTATTGTGTGAACAACTATTCAGACATTTTACAGCTCTTTTCTAGGCAGCTTCTATTGGTGTTTTTTTTCTAATCCAGTCACTTATTAGAATTGTGTATTAACATGATTCATTACACATTTCTCCTTGCCCAGAAATGTTATTCCACATTTTTTCATTTAGAAAAGTTTCTCCACAAGCTAAGCATGGTTTATTATCTCATTTTCCAACTTGTTTTGGTCTTTCAAAGCATTCAAGAACACATGAATAGCAATAAAACTTAGTTGTTATTTGGTATTCCTTATTATTACCATAGCATGCACCCATTGATAACAATTTCTTGTCACAATCGATGTATATAAGTTTTGGTCAACAATAGTAAAACTGTGGTAATAGAGAGTAGATATATAAAGTATATGTTAAGGTAGTGGCTGGTTCTGATTCTTTTTTTTTCTCTTTTTCCTTCTCTTCCCAAGTCCAGTTTGGTGGTAATTCACTTTTGTTGTCCATTCATGGTATTTGGTTAATTTCCCAGATATGTTCTTCTTCTTTCTTTTTCTTTCCTTTGTTGTTCCAGGAAAATATCGGCAACAGTTTGTTGTGGTTGTTGTTGGTCCATGAGATTTGATAGGCTTTTCAGGTAGGTTTGTTTTTTTTTCTTTTAGCTCTATTAGTAGTGCTTGCTTAGTTGTGATTTTAAAGTGATTACATGTGGCTAGTACACACATGTGTTGATTATTTTGGCTAAGTTGAAGCTTTTGTGTGGTCCAATCAAGTACTGCATTGATTTTAGACAACCAGTCATTGTCAATAAGGGCTTGGTATTGGGTTGCTTCTATTACTAAAACTTTGATGGGAGTAATGATGCTGTTGACTTCAAATGGGAAGTTGTCAATTTCACCAATAGGAGTTTTAGTTGCTCCATCAGCTGTAATAATTCTAGCACTGGCAGCATAATCAACTCAGCAACCTAATTGGTCCATAAGTTGTTATGTAATAATGCTGTCAGCTGACCTGTTGTTAAGAATTAGTTTGATAGACTAACCATCAACTTTGGTATTAGTGTATATTGCAGTAATAGATTTAGCATCAAGAACAGCTCCACTAAAGAAGAATATTGCATTTGGTTCTTTTATCTTAAAAAAAAAATGGCTGCTAACAATTTATTTTTAATAATAGCAGCTAGCAGTATATTGTTGTTGTTAATTGGTTTTGGGTTTGGTTCCAAGTGGTTAAATAAGGCATCTTCTGGGTTGACCAAGAGACTTAAATAGTTCTGAGAACTTGAGTTTTGGGTGTACCCAGTTCTTAAACTCTGCTGGTGTGATCATAATTGTTGGGTAGAGGAACTGGGAATTAGTTGGTAAATAACCATCGCTAATCTCCAGTTTTGTTGTGTCATTCTTGGCCTTTGGATTCCAGTTTGAAATAAGTTTTGTGGTGGTGTTTGGATTTGTTGGGGCTGATATACTAATTGTGGCTGCAGTTGATAAATAACTGGTACTGTTGACTAATAAAGTGAAGCTTAATACACTGGTGGTTAATATATTGGCTGGTGTGTTATTTGGGTGTAATGAGGTTGGTATTGATCCTGATTTGGGTACTAATTTAGCATTTAAAACCAGCAATTAGGGTTTTAATATTGATTTTCCAATCATGAGTTGATATAAAAATGGCAATTGGCTCTTATGTGACCTTGTTTACTACAGTTGTGGCAAATACACATCTCTGTCTGTCATAATTAATTTGATAAAATTAGATGTGACTGATTTTGAAAACAATTAGAGTTTCCTGGATTATTGTATTATTGTGAAGGTTAATAAATTGCTCAATTGTCAGCTAAGTATTTCTCTAATTTCTGTTTGATGGAATCACTGAACTGTTTTAACTTAGAGTTTAATTCAGATGATCTATTTATCCCTAGATTTATGGCTTGGGCATGGTTAGTTTCTAATTTGGCAGCTTTAAAATCTCTAGTGTTAATAATTGTAGCTTGCAAGTTGGCTGGATGCAGTAGGCATATGTATTGCAGAATGCTACTGCATAATCCCCAAATAAATTGATTTAGGATTTGGGCCACTGTGAAATAATTGGCATCAATAACTTGGATCTGGTGCAGATTTCTGTGAAAGTGTCTTAAGTAAATAGTGACTGCTTCAGTTTCTTTTTGTTTGATGATAGTGAAAGTATTTACTAGATGGTTAATGCTGTTATTATTACTGAAGTATCTTAGAAATTTAAGCTTGAATTCATTGAAATCTTGGAATTTATTGACCAAGCTTTAATATCATGAGTTAGTAGTATTCTGGAGAAAATATAAAATAGCTTGCATAGTTCTGGCATCATTCTATCTATTAGCCATGATGGCTTTTTCTATGTTATTGAGCCATATTTAAGCATCATCTTCTTTGTCTGTGAATTTTTTGAGCTTTGCAATTGGTGTGTATGCCATTTGTGTAAATAGTTGTTGCTGTTGTATTGGTAGTGGTTGGAATTGTTATTGTAGTTGTTGAAGTGGCTGTATTGGTTGTTAAAGTAGTTGCTAAATTGGTGCAATAATCAGTTCAATTGGTGGCTGATCAATAATGATTACTAAAGATAAGTTTGGTTGATTAATTAGATCAGAGTTTTAATTGTTTGGAGTTTGCTGCTCTGAAGTTTGATTATCTGGAGTTTTAATTTCTAGATTTTCTAAGATCAGGTTTTGATAAGTAAATTTCTGATTGTTGTCTTCTTTTTCTTTTGATTCTGTTATTTTCCAAGGACTTGTGGTTCCGAAATCTGGGAAAGATGGCAGTGATTGGAACTTTGATAGTATTGGGGATCATGATTTGAATTCTTCAAAGTAATTGCTGTAAGTTTCCAATAATTCTGCTTTCTTTTGTTTACTTTGAAATAGAAATCATCCAAAAATTAATGTCATGTTTGATGTGGATATGTCTGCTGATGGTACTTCTGGGTATGTAATAATATGATAAATATAACAGAGATTTAATTCTTTATTTCTTCTATATTAGTAACTGTATTCTTTTTGGAGTTGCTGCTGGTGTTTGTAACTTTCCTTTACTCTTATCTGTATAGATAATAGAAAATTGTTGTTGAGTGTATCTTTCAATTTCTTGATTAATTTCTCTAATAATTGGTGCAAAACTGTGATTTTGTGGTAAGCTAGTGTGCTGAATTAATTCTGTGTAGGAATTTTTTTTAGCTGATTTAAGGTCAACTGGTCTTTCAAAAAACTCTGTGATTTTTTCATTGATGTAAAAGTTGAAGACTGATTCCACTGAATAATGGTTGTTGGTTAAGTCTAATTGTTGGCTGTACTGTTGAAATAAAGATTTGGCAAATTCTAAATGGTTTGTCTCTATTATTCCTAATTCTGCCACTTTTGAATGACTGCTGTTGGTGCTAGTTTTCTGTAGAATTATACCTTACAGAAAGTACCAAATGTTACAGGTGATTATTTGGGGTCTTGAATCAAATAACAAACCCGTAACTTGGTGCTCAATAAGTAATATGGTTGGTAATTTCTGAAAGTTTTATTAATATGAAGGTTTTGGTTGAGTTTTTTGTATAATGAACAGAGATTCAATAATTTTTTTATTCATAGCTTCCTGAAACTACAGTTTTGTCAATTTTTTTTCAGTATGATGACTGGTAATCCTCTTAGTGAGCTATTCTTAATTGAGTATTCTACTCTTATTTTTGGGTCTTTTACCAATGCTATATCCTGACATCAGTAACTTCATGTGTTATTCTTTTTAATCAATTAGTATACAACAACAAGAAAAAAAAGACAAATAAAAGAAAAATAAAAGAAAATTAAAGAAGTTAAGCCAAGGCAATTAAGTTAGTATCCCATCAATAGCTATGATTAAGAGCTATTGTTCTACTGTGGTCAAGTATTATTATTAACACTTCATGTTAATAGTGAAAAGTAGATTGTGATAGCAAATAATTATTTATTAATATTTGTGATTTGGAAAAGTAGCTTAGATAAAATCTAAACTAAAAGGTCTGTCTTTTTTATTTCTAATACTACTGTTATATATACATAATTGAGATTTCTTAATTCCTCAATTTTTTACACCAGAAATCCTGGAATTCTTGGAATCCTGTAATTTCTTTAAGAAGAATTTTGGAATTCTGCAATTTTTTATATAAAAATTCTGCAATTTCTGGAATCCTGTAATTTCTTTGAAAAAAATCCTGGAATTCCATATTTACTACATCTACTCCTAATTGGCTAATTTATATGCTAATATACTTCTTATATTTTATGAGTAACAATGGTTTAAACTTTCTGTTAATTTCCTTAAACTTTTTAATATTCTTAGATTTAGTGAGTTTGAGTTGGTTCATGGTTGTTTATTAAATATTAATATTGGTAGTCTGTTTATTTATACAGATAAGTCTCTAAAGAACTTGAGAACAACTCACATGAGAGCTGGTATAACAGCTTTTTTTGAAAACATTGGTTTGAGTCTAAGTGTCAGGGTTTTTGGTTTAATGTTTTCTATTTTGGTGGAATTGCAGACTATTGCTTTGGCTTTTAAGTATGTTTCCCTTTGTAGTATAGTTTAATTATTTACAGACAGTCAAGTGGCTCTAAATGCATGTCAGTCTGAGTTGGGTTTAGTGTATTCAAATTGCTGGAATTAGTGCTAAATTAAACAACAGCACATTGTGGACATTGTTCACAGCAAAAATTTAAATATTAATTGACACAAAGTAAAAAATTATTCAAGTGTTTTGGAAAATAAGTGTGCTAACTTGCTTGCTAATATTGCATTTTTTTCTAATTAGTGCCTTCTCCCTCAATTGAAAAAACATTGTATTATGGCTAATAGTAATATTGTTTTTGGTAATTCTAGATATTTTGTTCATAATATCTTTTATTCTGTTTATTATATATACTAGAAAGTTGGTTCTGATTTTAGAATTTTGGTTGGTAGTTTGCTTTTAAACATTAATTGGCTGAGTTTATCTTTGGTGTAGCATTCAGATTTGCATATGACTGCTGGTTTTACTAATAAGCATATTGTTAACATTTACACTTATTTTATAAAAGCTTTGCACTATTGGCTACCTGTTATTATTTGAAAGCATTTATATAACAAGCACTATACCAGTATGACATGTTTGTATTGTGGTAATGTTGAGGTCTTAAACCATGTTTTTTTTGTTTATTTAACATTTCTGTTTGCCATTGTCTATTAGATATATATACAAATACTTGAAAAGTGCTCTTTGGCCTTTTTTATTCATTTTTATGTGTTTCTTAACTTATGTTTTCCTATATTTTGAATGCTGTAGTGTGTATAACTCTCTGCAAGAACTTTGTTTTTAGTGAATAGTATCAGGAAGCTATTTCTGTTTTTAATAGTTCCAAAGTAACGAGTTTAAAGATTGTAAATTTTGTGCATGATTTTTGTCTTGTTTTTAAAGAAAAAATTTGATTGGTTTATGCTAAGCATTATTTCTTTATGGAAAAAAATAGACTAATCTCTTATGATAGTTCAATTTCTATTTCTATATCTGGGCTATCCATAATGCTTTCTGCTGATGTGATTAGATTGCTTGAGATTATTGAAGCATTTGGTATTAGTTTTGGTTTGTATAAGTCTTACTTGTTTTTTTCAAGCATTGGTAATTTGGTTTCAGTTTATATAAGTACATAGTATTGTTTTGATTAGTCTAAATGGCTGGTTTAATATAAAAAAAGCATAATTTACTTTTAGTTTAGATTATTTATATAATATATAGTACTAAGTAGTATATAGACTTCATTTGTTAAAAAAAAAAAAAAATTAAAAGTATTTTTAATATTAATAACAATAATACTTTTAAACATATTTTATTAAACAATAATAACAAAAAAAAACAAATACAAAAATTATCAAAAAGTTAACAATTTTAAAAATAAAAAACAAATAGAATTAGCTAATTTAATCTAAATAAATTATATAAAAAAATATATTTTATCTTATTTAAGTTTAAAAATATTAAATAATTATTACAAATTAATAAAATAAATTTTTATTTTAAAAAACAAAAACTTTTTTTATAATTAATATTGTTTTAAAATTTACAAATTATAATTAATATTTTGAAATTAATTAATTAATAATTTCAGTAATTATTTATTTAATTTTAGATTTAAACAGAAAATATTTCTTATTATTTTTTTATTATTATTATTTTTTATATTATTAAATAGTTTAAAGTTGAGAATTTTTGTAAAAAAACTGATTTTACTGCAAAATAACTATGTAAATAATTAAGACAAAATTGGCTATTTTATTACTATAAACAGTTTAAAGTATAAAAAAATATTTTAAAAATAAATTAGCTTATTAAAAGTTTAACAACTTTTATTGATAATAATATTAAAAAAAACAGAAAATTTTTTGGTAATATTTGGTGTTCTTTTAGAAATTAATATAATAACATGCTCGCAATATAGTTACAATTATGTTTACACATATACTAAATTTTAAAAAAACTAACTAGTAATAAACGATATTTCAAAGTTATAGTATAGCAAAAAAACAATTATCTTTTATAAATAGAATTTTTCTTTTGAGGTGTAGTTAAACATTGTGGTAATTGTAATTTCTGCTTTTTTGAAAATATCTCGACATTATCTTGATCACAGTTTTGTAACATTTCAAGTTGTTCTGCTTCTGTTTCTTCGATTAGTAAAATTATTTGTTTTACTATAGCCTATAATAAATATTAATTAATATAAATTGTAAAACAAATTACAAATACCTAAAATAATAATACTTGCTTTTGCTTTCCACACCATTACAATTGTTGACAAAGCCTTTTTACCAAATTCAGAAATTCTGGTTGGAATTTCAAAAAGCCGCATACGTGATAACCTGCACACATTTCCCACTGGTGAATCCAATCTTATTAAAGATATCTTTAAGCCTAAAAACACAAATAACAAAATAAAATAAAAATACTTTAATAAATCAATAACGATAAAAAATTTTATATACCTGCTATAATAAAGCCAACAGTTTCTAGTTTCTTTATTTTGTTTTTTTCATTATTAACAGCTTCACATAAATCAACAAACATATCTTTCATCATCTTAGGCATTTTAAAACTTTTTTCTTCCAATAATTTTGTGCCATTATTTCCATCAAAGATCTTGCCAGCTTCACAACAACCATATTCTGTATGCCATTTTCTGATGATTAAATCACCACGTCTACCCATTGCTTTTCTTTTTAGTGGACTTGTGGATGCGGCAACACGATGTAGATTTTTTCTTTTTGACGATGCACAGCTTGAACCTTCACCTCTTTCATAAAAATAGGAAAAATATGAAAAAAAGTTAATCATAGGCAACGATTAATTTTTTCAAAAAAAAAAACATTACCTTACAACTTCGACCCCATCTATATCTAAAAAAGCTTTATCAATAAATGACCAAATGTGCAACATTATCCATGTTTCAGCGTGGTCATTTTCGAGATGATTCGCTTCATATTCAAGTAAACTATGAAAATAATAATAATAATAATATTATTATTATTATTATATGTGTCTTAAATAAAAAAATTGCGAATTCAAACTTACAGATTGTATACAGTATTACGTATCCAATCGAAATCGAAATTTTTTGATCGATCAAAAGATTGATCATATATATTTGAGTTTAAAATTAATTTTCGCATGTCGGAGGCATTTGTCTAATAATATATATTAAAATTATAATAAATAATAGAAAACAACCATTATGTTCAAAAAAGTACTTACCGCCCGGAAACTGTTCAAATACTTTAGAAGATCAGTTGGCATTAATGGCATAGGTTTTTTGTTAAACGATTGAATTTCTTTTAATTCATTCATTGTGAATACATTATTTTGTAAATAGTTCTCGTCATATGGGTCGATAATAAAAGAATGACAAAGACTTAAAAATAAAAAAAATTTTAAGTAAATAAATAAAAATTGCGTATATCACAGAATAAATACTTACTGTTCATGTGAACATTGCATTCCGTAGTGATATAATGCATCTTCGACACGTTTTCCAGTCGATAACACCCATTTATCACTTTGTGGAATCGCTTTGAACTTTGCTGTAAATTCATCATACGCAACTCCATCATTACTCTACATAATAAAATAAACAATTTTTTTATGCCTTACGAGTTATTACAATAGTGTATACAATGAATTCCAAAAATTACACTAACCTGTTCTCCTAAAAAAGGGTTCGTGATTTCTTGGGCGATTGAGGAGTCAGAGGAGGAATCAGAGGAGGAGTCAGAGTTGGACAAATCTGCATTACACTGAAAATTTACATTAATGTGAGTAATTCAACAAACATTCCACTGGAATTTTTATTCTCACCTCATCCGATGTTAGTTCTTTCTGCAATTCGACATGTTCAAGATCGTGTTGCAATTTCGAAGTCCTAAATTTGCTCCAAAACATTCTAACTTCTGAAGAACACTTGTTAAACTAGAAAAGTCCATTAAAAGAAAAACAGGAAACAGATTAGATATAGCAAGATGCAACGAGCTCAAGGGCCATCACATGTGTTTGCATAATGATATAGAGAGATTTTGACAACACTTGATGAACTACAACGAGCTCAAGGGCCAAACACTGGGTAGCTCAAAGGCTACCATATATATTACTGCAACGAGCTCAAGGGCCAAACACTGGATAGCTCAAAGGCTACCACATGTGTTACTGCAACCAACACTGGATAGCTCAAAGATTACCATATATATTACTGCAACGAGCTCAAGGACCAAACACTGGATAGCTCAAAGGCTACCACATATGTTACTGCAACGAGCTTAAGGTCTTACCAAAAGCCCCAATCAACTCAAAGAATGGTTGTGCCCTCTTTCGAGAACTCGATAGGATCATTTATTGCAAAAGAGCAGGGCTTTTGGCCCATCAACAGTACAGAAACACAAACCTGCCAGTTATCAAGAATCTCTTGAGCCCTTTGTACATGAGAATCTACTTTATCATTGTTAAGGATGTTTTGGAGAAGACATTTAAATGCGCCGTGTTCTTTTTCCTTATCTAAAACTTTCGAGTTGTGTCTCCATCTCAAGAAAGTAATAAGTGACCATTGAGATGGATCTGCTTCTTCAAAATACTTAATTCTCGTTTGGTCTTTCATGGTCTCCAAAAGCTTCTTGTTAGAACAGCAAGAAAAAATATCTTCTAATTCAAGATTAATATCTTCAACGATTTGTCACACCTGATAATTTAATATTTAGTAAATCTAAAATAAATATACAGCTGTATTATTTTTCTACTTTAAAATTTTTAAAAACATTGGTAATTGTGATTTTAAAACTATTTAAAATAATTAAAATAATTTATTATTATTGTTTTATTTGCTATTTATTAAATTGTTACTTCGATTTATAATATAATTTAAAATATTTTTTGCTATAATTTAATAATTTTTAAGTTAAATAATTTAGGTTTGTATTTTTTAAATTCAAAATAAAAAAATTGGTTGTTTTTAACATATTATTACATATATTAAAATTTATAAAAAGAAATATAATTTTTAATAAACAAAAACATTTTTGGTAATATTAGTTACAATAAAATAATTTTTTAATAAACAAAAATCATTTTGATAATATTAATTACAATAAAATAATTTTTGCTTTTTGTTTAAAAATTTTTGATTTTATTTATATTTATATACTTTAATTATTATTAATATGTTTAATATATTTATATTTTTTTATTGTTTTTTTGTATAAATAAGCTATTTTAATAACTTTTGTCAAGATTTAAAAGACTAAAAGTTTTTTAATTTTGCAATAAATTAATAATTATTTAAGTTATTTGATTTTTTAATGTTTTTAAAGTGTTGTTATTTGAAAATATTTAAAAAAAACTTTTTTAAAATTAATAAAAATATTAAATAAAGTTGGCTAGTTTTAAAAAAAAATTTATTTTAAAGTTTTGGCTTAATTTTTTTTTTTTTTATAAATATTTAACAAGTACAGTCCAATTACTACCTAATATACAGAGTCAAAACAATAAATTCCAGCTAGGTGCAATTCACGTGCTTACTACATGTGATTAGTCACTTGGACTAATTAAAACAACACTACGCTGTTACAGTTCAAGAATTTAATAGGAATTATAAATAATATAAATTAGCCAATCATGAAATAGCACAGCAACAATTTATAAAAAGAAATAATTTACAAATAACATCAAGCACTACCGTGCAATAACAGCAAGCATTATCATGCAAAAGCAGCAAGCACTATTTTACAATAGCAGCAAGCACTATTGTGCAAAAGCAGCAAGCACTATTTTACAATAGCAGCAAGCACTATCATACAAAAGCAGCAAGCACTATTTAGAAATAACAAAAATAAAGTATTATAAGACGTTATTTTGTAAAAAAATAATTATATATATATACAATAATTTTAATGATGAAGAATCAAAAAAAAAGCTTTAACTTAAAGCAACAAATATCTAAATAAAATCTGATTCAAAAAGAATTAATAAAAATAATAAATTGAATTAACATCACAATTACGAGATTAACAATAGAATTCATATACTCTCTAGTGAATGAAACTATCATTCTATTTTTGAATCCTTTGGAAAAATAATCTCTAATTAAGATTATTCACATTGTTACTGATTGATAAAAGTTTTATTTTGAGAATTAGGAAAAATGCTAAAGGCCATTAATATTCTGTGTTTCTAAATTAGAGAAATACATTAGGCAATTGCAAGGATAGCCTTAAAGAAAACCCCAAACAGTGGGTAGATTTCAGTTTAGCCTTTAAGAAAGAGTACATAAACACACACAACAATCAAAAATTGAGAAATAACTTATATTGCAACATTAAAGAGAAAGCTTTCAGTATAACAGTGACATTATTACACACATAAAATTGAGGAACTCACAAGAGACTGATTGCAATTAAAACAAGATATCAGCAATTAAATATACCAAGAAAACACTCTCATAATAATGCACTTATATAAACAGAAACCAAATTATTCAAACCAGAAAAAAACAAACAAGACTTACAAAAACCAAAACTGACTCCAAAAGAATTATCAATACTAATCAATCTGATCACTCCATCAGATAAACTTTTCATTGAGCCCCTTAACACCATGGGCAAAACTTTTGAATCACTGACCAAATTGTTTTTTTCCATGTTAGCTTTAAACCTAGACCTAAACCTCCACAGTACAGAATGGTGTTATATGTCTAGACTCTGCATAAAATCAACCAACACCCAGATAGCCACTTTGTGGTTTTCAAATATTCACACAGCTTCTTCAAACCATCTCATAAGCACAAAGTCTTTGCAAAAAAGAGCATACAGGTCAACATCAAATAGACATAAGAGAAGAGATTTTAAGATCATAGAAGGAGTCGAAATATAAAACCCAGCCAAAAACTCCCAGCATAATACATGCTTAAACAAAATTTTCTTGTGGAAGACAGATTTCTTGTTACAAGTAAACACATAATCAGAAAACTCAATCTCACCACAATGCAAACACAAAATGCCAGGATATCTCTTGTCATAGAGTCTTTTTCTAACTGTAATAGGCAATTTGCCATATATAGTCTTCATAAAATAAGAATGCAAACCAGCTGTAGCCTTACTCATAAATTCAGACAGTATTCCTAAATTCAGGTGCCACACAGCCACAGTTAAGACCCAATTAACATCATGAATTGAAAAGCCACTCAACACTTGAGCACCAGGACTAATTTCTTAGTATGCACAGTTTACAGATCTAAAAATGTCTCGGACAAAGTGTCAAACACTACCAGAAATTGGCATGCAATTAACCATCAGAAAACATTCATACACATTAGTTGGCAGCTGCAAAGAAGAATGAGCAGAAGCATTTGCTAAGACATTCACACAAATATTATCCAGCACACTAAAGTGTCTTTTGATCTTATACTAAACTACAAAAATGTTTTTACACCTAACTAAATTAGCAATGTGTCTTCTTTCCATCCAACAACAACTACAAAAATCAGAACCACATATTTTCAACTCCAAAACACATGTATCTAAAGCAGCTTGACTGTTCAAATACATCTCTACTAAACAAGATGAAAGCACACACTCTAGTGCCAAAACAACAGCTTGCAACTCAGTCATTGTAAATAACAAAAGACCAACAACATTAATTCCAATGCCCAAACTAATGTTAGAAAAGAATGCCATAGTACCTCCAGTCACATCAACTGAACCAAGCCCTTTTAAAAAACTGTCTGTAAACACAGAAATAGTATTTGACCAAACCTCGAGCAGACCACTTTTAACATCAGAAAATTGACTTGAAAGCAAAATGTTACTGACATCCAACATAGTATTACCACTGGAAGGCATTGATGTAATAACCACACCATGTAAAAACTTTGAAACCAAAACAAACCAAGAAGGCACAGATCCTTTAGGATCAAGTCTTTTCTAATACCAGAATGTTTACCAATTCAGAATCCTGTCATGTTTGTCCAAAAGTCTGTTACAGAAAGCAACACCAAACCTCTTCAAAAAATGAATCTGGTCATAGTACAAAGAGGGTTCTAAGACACTTGAAACAGGATATCTGCCAAGACTAAGAAAAGTACAAGGCAAATTGTTCTCCATAAAAATATTGTTGTTTAAAAAAACATGTATCATCTTTGCCAGAAAATTGTTAGAAAGATTAACACACAGTTTTACTGAATGTTGTAAAAGATTCAGAAAGGCCCAACCTAAAACCTGCAAATCTAAGAAATGGTAATCAAAAAGCCAACCAACAATTCCAGATGAATTAGAAAAAATGACAATAGAAGCAGACTTTCCTTCAGCTTGAATTTGATTAAATGTCTTGAGACCATATAATGAGGGATAATAAAACACCTTATTAAAAAAATCCTGGGATAAACCAGTCTTAGACTTAAAGCCTCTTCTAACCAGAGTGTTCCAACAATGACAAACAGCAGAAAAGACAAAACTAAATTAAGTACAGTAACTAACAATGGGCTGGAGAACAGCTGAAACCAGGTACAAGAATTGCTTATCAGAAATAATCTTTTGCAATACCATATTGGAAAAGAATTTGACATTAAACTGTGCTTTAACCAAACTAAGCTTAAACAAACCACTAGTTAACAAAAAAATACCAAGGTATCTATGAAGTACACTATGTTTGCAATCGAAATAGGTAATCCACTAATCTTGAGAACAGCATTTTTAACTCTCTGGTTGATAGAAATAGCCACCATTTAGTTATTATTAATTGAAATATCATTAATTGAAAAAAATTCACTGGCAATGTCTAATATAAACTGTATAACAGCCTGGCTATTCTCAACTCAGATAGTATCATTAACAAAAGCCCCAGCTGCAAAAAAAGAGATCATCCCATTCACATTGTATATTCTGTCTGTTTTGGCCACAAACTTGATATCAATCTAGTAATCATACACACTTTCTTGCCTCTTAACTTCACACAATAGAGAGTCATAGAAGATTCATCAAAGAAAAAGAGAGAACACTTTATCTTAATTAAGACATCAAACACTCAATAGTCATCTAAAAGGCCAAAATCTGTCATAATATGGTTCAATCTATTTTTATGAATTCACCCAAAAAACTTAATAAACCTATCACACATTTTTATGTGTCACAAACTAGTCCCCAAATAATACCAGCCAATTGAGTCATATGCTTTGTATATGTTCTACAAAATCAACCAAATCTCTCTGCTCTTTTCCAAAATATTTTCAACTACTAAGCCAATAGCAAAAATAGAAGTCTGTGTCAAAGTGCCTTTAAGTACAGAAAAATTATCTCTGCATAAAACCCCAAACTTGCTGCAAGCAAGAAAAATCTGATTCAAGAGAATTTTAGAGAGAATCTAGTGAACAGTCTCCATCAGAGCAATAGGACAAGTGTTTGTTAAGACATATCCCAATCATAAAACTTGGGTATCATTGAGACCTATGCCCTCTTTCACAAAACTGGAATCACACTCAATCTTAGACACAAAATTAAGAAATCCAACAAACTTCTATGAATGGTATTACCACAATTCATTAGGAAGGCCACTGAGACCAGCAGTCTTTCTATTTGACAAATGTTTGACAACCTGAAACAACTTATCAAAACCAATAACATTCATAACACCAGAGAAAGCACTATTGTCTACATGTTGTAAAAGAGCATACTGACAGATCTATAGAGTAGATAAAAGCACAGACACTGAACACTTCCTAGTCCACCCTTCCATTATCATATTTACTTTAGATTTAATCTCAACAGAATCCAAAACCAGTTCATTATCTACTACTAAATAGTCAAGAACCACTTTGTGAAAAGATTTATTCAGAATACTTTTGATCATGTGGCCTTTGTCTGAGCAAAAATTTTCCATTTTCTTATCAATGGCACTTCTAATTGCAGCAGCTTCAGCAGCTCTAGATTCATGTATCTTGAAACAATGGTAATTTTTTCTAATCTTAGACAAATGACTAAAAATATCCACACTGCTGGAACCATTATCCAACATGTTTCAAACCTTGAGAGCTTTTTTCTCATCAGCAATTAACCAAGCATCAAGAAAAAAACCTGTCCTAAAAGCATTACCAGACTGAAAAGACTTTACAACTTTAGCAACTAACATTTCTAGCTTAAAAAACTTAGAAGAATGTTTGTTGAAAGAACATTTGACCTTACAAAACCAATGTCTAAAAAATGTTTCATCAGCTGAATCAACCATTACTTTTACCAACAAAGACCACATGGAATCAAAATTTTCACTAATACTTGTAGCCAAAAACTCATCAACTACAGAAGAAAACCTGATGAAAGTACACTCCTTAAAACGAGCTCATCTAAAATCATCCACCCCAGCAATCTTGAATTTTCAACAATCCTTATTAGCTTGTTTGCACAAACCATTTAAGCGAACATCCAAAAATCTATCCAGACTGACTGACACCTCAACAGCCTTGTGATCAGTGTCAAAGTAATCAGAGACAGAACTAATTTTTTGGCCAGCAACTGCTAATAACAAACTACCACTAATAAAAATATAATTAATAGTTTTCTTAATGCCTCTCAAATTGTTCTATGTAGAAGCTTTAATCAGTGAATGTTCACCAAATAAGTTGATTAAACCCAGATCTGAACAGAACTTGAAACTTGCACTTTTCTTAGAACTATTCTTATTAAAATCACCACTCAAAACCACAAAAGTACTGGAATTAACAGCTTTAGAAATAAAAGAATTTATTTCCAGAGCCTGACTAAATCTTGCTCCAGTAGAAGCACCAGTATAAAAACCCAAAATCGAAACCAAAAACTTGTCCTTAAAAAAAAGTTTTACAGAGATCACCTGACTAAAAACCTCTTCAACTTTGAAAACATGACAAGCCAAAAAATTGTTCATAATAATTGCCACCCCAGTTCCAAGAAAACCTTTGTCCAATTCTGAAAAAAAAATCTTCACCCCATCAAACTTATTTTTTATCTATGGCCTAATGATAGACCTTAACTTTATTTCTGTAATAATAAAAACCATATTTTCCAAATTATTATGCCAACAAATAATGTCTTCTTGCTTAGTAGAAATATTGACACCTTGAACATTGCACGTGGCTATTTTCTATACCAGATCAGTCATTAAGAAGGATGAACAGCAGGAACCAAACCAGCATTGTCCATTTTGGCTAAAAAGCCTATAACTGTGATTGACAGATTGTTCAAAGTTTTTTTCATTTTTGAGACCACTGAAGAATCAAAAACTGCTATTTCTACAAAAATTCCACCACTAGTGATCACACTCAAACTCTCACTTATTACTATATCTGTCCCTTGATTCTGTGATAAAAGAGTTACCAATGGTTAACATTCAGGACTAGGCTAAGAAACCATTGGTCTGGATGTATTCAACTTTTTAGCCAACTTATCAACACATTCTGCAAGGCTGGCAAGACTGCACTTAAGAATGGCAAATCTATTATTCCATTTCAGAGACACCAGCAAAGTAGGTTTTACTTCTGAGGAGGAACCAGAACTAACCAAACTAATATATAAAGAAAGAAGAGGGAAAAAGACCCACCAACAATACTTGCTCATAAAGCACCACCAAAAGCAACTGGTTGAACAACTAGAGCCAAGCATTTGGCATAAATAGTAGCCAGTCTGTTTTTATCAGTATTTGAAAGTATTCTGCATTGTGAACTATTAGAAGAAATCTTTTCATCAACTGTATAGTTTAAAGATATATGATCTGAATTCTCACACTTAGCACACTTAGCCATAACAAGACAAAACCAGCACATGTTGACATTTTTTAACATTGGCATGGTTCTCATAACTGCATCCAATGATTTAGCAGAATCAAAACAAACAGCAGTGTACTTGGCCTGAGCATATGAAACCAAATGACAGTCAATGATACAAGTTCTTCCACCTACTGAATTGATATAATTCCAAATATCATGTGCATTGGTCTCCATTGGAAGAGTGTACAAAAAAGCTTTGTAAACATCCCTTGTGTTTCAAGTTTCTTTGTCCATATCAGATCTAGCAATATGCATTGCATTTTTTTCAATTAGGATAGACTATTTTGTTGCAACCAAATCAGCATAATCTATCTGTTCAAATTCAACTACTGCTTTCTGCCACAGCCCTATCAATTGCATCTTGATCGACTTAATTATGCCAAAATCAGACAGCGCAGCATATACAGCCTCAGCAAAAGTACCAATTGGAATTTTTTTTAATACTACAGCCAGATCTGAATGCACAGCAGATTTTTTGAGATTGGTATTCATTAAGATCTTTACATCAGCAGTCTTTTTTGAGGCTTGAGCCAAACTTGATTTGGGAGTGAACGTTACTCTAATTATTCCAGCAAATTTTGAGGGAGTAGAGATCACCTCCAAAACTATTAATACCTGAAAATAATTTTCTGACTACCAAAAGTTTCTCTTAAAAAGATTTCTCAGAAATTTTATCCAGCCCAATATTCAAAGCAAAGAATTTCCAAACAGAAACACTGACCATTTTCTTTAAGAGAGGAGAGAGTTCCAGAAAAGCATCTGAAAAAACCTCATCATTATCACCACTACTTGAGAAATCAATCTTTCCTAATGGCTTACTCAATGTCTTTTTGGTTTTGACTTTTGAATTTGTAGGTGTTTGATTAGAATCCTCTCCAACAATAGTACTGTTTTTACCATAATCAAAACTGGTTTCTTGCACCAAACATTCCTTTTCCATGTCAATACTATTAGACTTAGTGGTGTTACCAGTCTCTGAATCCCATGAATGACTATTTTGAACTTTAGGACCAATATCCATACCAATAGAACCATTTTCTAAAATACCACCTCTCCTTTTTTTTCTTGGAAGAACAGGTCTAAAGCCATTACTAGAACCAGAAACTTAAGCAGCTTTCTTTATAACAGCAATACTACAGCCAATGGTGGTTTCATAGTCAAGAATAAAGAGTTTATATTTATTATACTGAATTGTAAAAACTTCTTTCAAAAAACTTTTGACTCTTTTTTAGGAATTTGGGACAAAGGAGAGAAAGAAGTTTTTTATTTTTTTTAATTTTAATTTTTTTTTTACCACGTTTATTGAGTAAAGTCCAAATGCAAACTAGTACAATACATCAATATATGATCTAAACTAAGTGTAAATCATGCATTTTCTACACGTGACTAACCATTCAAACCAATCAGAATAACACTACACCCCTATATGAACAGAAGTCTTATCTCTAATACCTGAGAAGAACAAATAACATCTATGATATCCAAAACCAACACCAAAAGCATCAGCAATGCCTAACAACCTGACAACACTAGCCGAAAGCACAGAGAAAAGACCAGATACAGCTACAGGAACAGAACCATCATGCAGAATCAACTCACCCTTCTTCATAAAAGCTTGGTGTTTAGTTTGTGCTAGCCAGATATCATCCTGGAATGCAAGACAGAAATCATGCACAAAGGCCACAATATTCTGGGCTGCAACCTTAGAATCCTTGAAGATGGAAACAGACTCATGATACCACTCACAAAAAACAAAGCCCTTACACAGAGCTGTACTAACAATAACATCAGAGAAGTGAGTAGACAGCAACTGTAAAACACAAGAGAAAAACTGAGATAAACCTGAGTGCAATTTCCAAATAGAAGTATGAACGTCCACCAAGTGAGCGCGACCAGCAGCATCAGATGGGCAGGAAAAAACATGGTCTGAGACCTTAACATCCTCACAGAACAAACACGCAACACTAGAATAACACTTATTATAAACACACTTATGCACAGCCACTGGAAGGCGATAGTATAAAGCCTTCATAAAATACATCCAAAAACCAGCAGTCTGAGCACTAGTAAAACCAGTAGCTAGGTGGAAGTCCGGATGCCACACTGAAGAAGATTTGGACCAGTCAATATCAGTACACAGCCTGTTTACCACGACTTTAGAACCAGAACCAACCTCCCAACGTGCATGGTAAACAGAATGGAAAACATCACAAACAAAATGTTTTGAATTACCAGAAACCACAGAGCCACCAGCCCTCAAAAAATGTTCACTAACCATATAGAGTAGCTGCCAAGAGGAAAAAGCAGCTATCCTAGCGAACACATCAGCCCGTTCATTGCTCGAGACGTCTGAGTGACCCTTAATCTTAATCCAATTTACATCTAAATTTTTTTTATGAACAATGTTAGCAATATAACGTTGTTCGATCCAACACTGATTTTTGAAGTCCGGATGAGCCAACAAGAATTCAGTTTTGTATACATCCAAAGCAGCTTGGCTGTCTGAAAACAAGTTAACCAAACAAAAAAAAGGAATACATTCAAGAGCCAGAGCAATAGCCTGCAACTTTAATTTTATTTAAAAACTTAATTTAAATTTTTTTTATAATATTCCAAATTTTTATAATATAATTATATAACTTTTTGGTTTTATATATATTATTTTTAATATTTTATTTAAACTTTTTAATTATAATTTATTATTATTATTATTATTAAAACTATTGTATTTATATTATTTATAAACAAACAAATTTAAAATTTAAATATGTTTTTATTTTAAATATTGTTTTATTTTTATTATAAAACTTGTATATTTTATTTAAAAAAAAAATATTTAAAATATTGTTACAGTTAAACTTGAAATAACTTATACTCTTAATAAATACAAATTGTTATAAATTATTACAGATTATAAGTTTTTCTAGATTTAAGTATATATAAAATATATATATAATAAAAATAAACATAATATTATTAAAAAATAAATTTATTTGCATATTTTTATAAAATTTTTTAAATAGTTTATGCAATATTAAAAAAACTTGTAAAAGTTGTTTGTTTTTATTTATTTTGTATTTTTTATGAAGTATATATTTAAAATAAATAAGCTTACTAATTGTATTATAAAATTTCTTGCTATTTTTAAGTTTTATAAGTTTAAAATTTGTATAAATAGTTAATACATCTTTAATACTTATTATTTTTTGTATTTTTTGTATTTTATTAGAGTTATTATGCTTTGTTTTATAATTTGTTATAATATAATTTACATTTCATTATTATTTAGATATTTTAAAGTAATTATATTGTTTTTTTAGATAAATTTACCAACTTTTTAATTGATAAATATATACAATTTGGCAATATATAATTAAATTCTTTGTAGTAATTTTTAATCTTTTTTAATATTATCTTTTAATTATAATTAGTTATTATTTCCAAGTTTATAATTTTATTTTAAAAGTTGTTATTTGTATTAATTAAAAAAATATTAACTTTGTGTTAGCAATAAGTGATTATTTTATTTAAAACATTTTTTCATGTTTTATAAATTAAATACTTGTTTAAAGTTGGTTAATTGCATAAATATTATTAGTATTATTATCAAAAAGATTTAATACATAGTAAACAGTAATGTGTCTTAAAACAATAAATAATTTTAATATCTATAAACTAAATATGTACTGTTAAGTTAGATAAAAATTATTTTACATAAATATTTATAATAAATCTTATATTATAATTGTAATTAGCAAAATTGTTTATTAATAACAATATGTTTTGGTTTTTTTTATATAGTTGATAATTTTAATTAACAAACTACTGTTAAAAAATATTATCAGTTATCTAAGCACAAGTGTTTAAATAATATTGAAAACCAAGTTGCTTTTCTGTTTTTTTTGAAAACAGTATAGATGTTTACTATAACTAATAATAAGTAATAACAAACATTTAATTATATTAATATTAATTATAAAAACAAATATTAGTTATATTTTTAATTGTTGGTATTATAATATAGTATTGTAATAAAACTTTAATTTGATAATATGGCATAAAATAGTGTAGTTTTATTTATGTTAAAAATATTGCATAATTTCTAATTAACAAAAAATATTATTATATGCAATTACTTATCTTTAATATGTTTAATATTAATTAATAATGCATTACCATAAAAGTAAAGTAAATGTAATTTAATATGATCTTTAAGTTTTTAAGTCAATTATTAAATGGTTTTTGGTACTTATTTTCTAAAATATTCAATTAATTATAAAACTTTATACTAATAACTCAAATTACATCTCTAGTAAATATTATTTTACACAATTCTGTTTTTTAAACAAAAATAATAAGTGTTTTATCAAAATTAAGATTACATATTATGTGTATATACTTGTTAATCAAGTTATATATTGTATTTGCTTATAAATAAAAATTTAGTTCATTTTTAATTCAAGCCAAAACTAGAGACTGTTTTATGTATAGAAAACTATTTTTTTTAAAGTGCTTTGCAGTTTTTGATTGGTTTTTATCATTTGCATAATATTAATTAAGCATTATAAGCTTATTATAAAATATAGCATTCTTATAACTTTGCAGAACACAAGCTAAAGAAATAGCATGCTTTTTGCTATTAGACATAATAGAATTAAAAGACAAAGAAAAAGTACAATTAAGATTTTGATCAGATAGAACTGATCCAAAAATCTGACTTGATTACTCATACAATTGATAATAATTTAAAACTTGGAATAATTCGAAACTCTGATTTGATTACTTACATAATTGATAATAATTTAGAGCTTGAAACAATTCAAAACTCTGACTTGATTATTTATACAATTGATAATAATTTAGAACTTGGAACAATTTATTCATACAATCAATGATAATTTAGAACTTGGGACAATTCAAAATTCTGACTTGATTACTCACAAAGTTAGTAATAATTTAAAACTTGGGACAATTCGAAACTCTGACTTGATTACTTACATGATTAATAATCATTCTGTTGAATAAGTAATGTTACATTATTATATAGCATTTTTAGTTATGGAAATATTAGTTTGCTTTACTGCAATTTTACCAGAATTAGCAGAATTTAAAATAAATCTAGCACTTAAGATAACTCATACTGACAGTAAAAAGTTATGAGTTATTGGGTATCACAGGTATGGATTATAAACATAGGAATTCTTTAACTACCAAATTGGTAAATTCAAAATGTTATGACTTATCACAGGTTATAAATTATTTCAGTATAGGTTATCTCAGGTTTAACTGTATATATATCATTTTTTATTTTATGACATAGCTATTTTTAGATCAAAAAAAAAACAAAAGTTTCTTATAAAAATATTGTTGTAAACTTATTAGTTTTATATGATAATGGTATTTAATTATAAAATGTTCAAATTTTGATGAGATTTATATTTAAATATTAAATTAAGCTCTTTAAAAGTAAAATTTCTTGAATAAAAACTTTTGTTAATTTAAATTATGGTCTGTATTTAAAGATTTTACATATAATTTTAGAGCTTAAAATATTTTTGAATACATTTAATCCAAAACAAATATTTCGCAAATTTTTTTAATTCAGCTTAAGGATATCACTTCAAAATGAGTTGGTTCAAATTATGTGATTAATAAAATCTCTGGAACTTTAATGGCCTCTTTTCACGTCGCTGACTTTATCCCCTATGTCCTCTTAATTCACCCTCAATTTTCAATTAGAATTTTTTATCAATAAATTGACCCACAAAGAACCCTAGAATAAGATCTTAGCCTTGTCAACCAAAATTACCCTTAATAAGATCTCCGCTAACTTATTGGATTAATAGCACTCTAGCAGTCAGGAATAAGTTTAATCAGTTAAAGAAAAAAATTCTACTCAACATCATTCAATCAGGATAGCCTAGAGGTAATGAACTATTTTTTTTTTTTATTTGTTTTCATTTTATAATAGAAATAAATAGGTGGGGTTTCATTCAATGGTAGCAAATATAGAATAATAATCTTTTTTTATCCTTCTTTTTTTTTTTAAAAAAAAAAGAAAATTATTTTGACGTGTTAAAAATACGTAATATATTAATGTTTCTTCTTTTATGGTTTATCTATTTTGTAAGGGTAATAGTTAGCTAATGAAGCCAAGAAAAATAAGGGTAATAAATAGCTAATATAGCCAAGAAAAAATTGTTATTATAAACGGAAAAACCATTTTAATGAATAAACACATATTTTCAACTCGCTATACCATGTTTTTTTTATCCAAAAATATTTGAATATTTAAAAAGAAATAAATTGTAAAGATCATATAGTCAATACAGTTTTTTATTAAATTCACTTTATTTTTGGATTTTTATGAGTTATCATTGGCAATTATAATCATTTTCAAACTAAAAATCAATATTAACAAAACAAATTATGATAGGAGTTTAAGTTACTGAAAATTTTACCAAAATGAAAAATCCGAAATTAGAAAATTTTAGTTAAAAAGAAAGAAAGAAAGAAAGAAAGAAAGAAAGAAAGAAAGAAAGAAAGAAAGAAAGAAAGAAACAAACAAACAAACAAAAATATATAAAAAGCAAACTAACTTTCACTCAAAAATTATATTTTTAAAAAATATCATTTTTTGCCCTTCAAAATCTAAGACTAATTTTAAAAAAGCAAAAATGAATAGGCCATTTGGCACTTCACCTGTTACTAAACCTAGTATGTCGACTTGTTGCTGTTGCATCAATTTGAAATCGGGTGTGGTGCTTATTAGTTTGTTCATGATGGTATATTATAATAATCTTTTATAATTTCCTTAACATTATTTTAACATTAATTATTATAAAATAATAAATTTTATTAAATATTTATTAGATGTATAGCTTTACTTTTGGAATTTTAGGATTTATTGGTTTTTTTGCTAATCGGAATAAAACATCAACTAATTGTGAGAATTTAATATATATATATTTATTTTTAAAGTCTTTATTATTTTATAGTTTTTTTTAATAAAAATTATTTTTACTTTTTTAGTAGAAAATCTTAATGCGGATTTATCTCTAATTTCTGGTATTTTTCATGGTATAAGCTCTCTTGGATTTCTCTATGGTTTATTCGTTATCTGTTTTACGGTATGTTTACAAAAATATCTTCCACTACTAAAGATAATTATTTTAATATTTTATTTGACTAATAACGCTTAACTTTCTAACCTTTGAACCTCTTTTTTAGAATACCCACCGCCTCCTCCGCCCATATGTTACATTTACCTACCTAAACATTGTAATCGATTTAATTATTGGAATTTTTGCAGTGATCCTCTGTAATCGTTTATCCGATGATTGCATTTATAGTTCCCTTGCAGGGCTATCAGCTTATATTGTTTTTACAATTTTAACAACACTATTGCTGGTAAGTAAATAGAGTATTAAAGGTAATAATATTTAAAAAAAAAATTGGTTAAAAATAACTTTAAACCCCTATTTTCATCCTTTCTTAGGTTTATTTCTCTTTGGTTATTGCTTCATATGCTAATAGTTGTCATGAAAAAGAGGAGATGGTCAAACAAACCTCAGATCACGAGAATATCACAGTCGCATAATGTTTCGCAATCTCTCTATAGTTTTTTGTTTTGTTTTGTTTTGTTTTGTTTTTGTTTTGTTTTATTACTCTTTATAACTAATATTCAAACGACTTATAATTAAAGGGTCTAATAATTTAGGTTTTGCTTGTATACAATAAATCGATTATTTTCCTATTGAATATGAAAATTCATATTTATTTTTAAAATTCACAAAAAAATGCATTCTAACTTGTAAAAGAAAATTTCAACGATTATTTCACAAGCTAAACAAAGAAAATGGTAAATTATAAATAGTGCGAAAAAGCTAGTCAGCATCCGGATCCATATAATGAATTCAAAGGCATCATAATGAATATCAAATAATTATCCGCTATTTTCAATAAATTTTCCTTTTTAAATTAAAAAATTTTCATGAATAATTTTTAATAGAAATACTATACTTCTTAATTTATATTAAATACATTTATAGAAAAAGAGAACAAAGTATAAAACTATTACAAGAAATTATCAAGTATTTGAAAATTCATGAGATCACAAATTTCCAATAAAGTCTTTAAAATATTTTAAAATATAAATTAATATGAATAACCCTCACATTCAAGATAATGGGCGAATCAAAGTGGTTATTTTTTAATTCCTATTAACCAAATATATACATATATATATATAGAAAAACTATGGATAATAGGTTATAATTATATTTCTAATTATAAATAAATAAAAAAATAAATAACTAATATTTTACTCGAATTCTTCTTCTATTTGAAAGACCATTTTATAGTTAAATATTAATAAATATAATTAAATATAATTATTAAAATAAATTTAAAGTGCTTACTGATTTCTTCAATTTTATTAGAACTTGGGTAGTTAAATTGACTTGAGCTATTAGAGTAATCCGGATCTGAAAAAAAAGGCGTTTAAATCAAAAAAGTTATTTAGCTATTAAAAAAAAATAATAATACTAAATAAAATGCTTACCATATATAAGGTTTGATATTAATTGAATTTTTGAGATTGATTGGCTTCTATAACTTATTATATCATAGTTAACACCTTTTTTTCTAGTTACAAGTTCATTAAAGTTACAGTTATCGTGAGGAGCAGTAATTTTTTGTTGAAGTTCTTTTGCAGTATCACGACAATACGGATCTTGATGCCAATTTTTTCGAATCATTTCTTTAATATATTGAGGTGTATGCTTTTCATTAATTGTAGGGCGCTTTCCTTTAAACACTTCAAATCGCAAGCGCTTAAGATCTTTAATATTATTCCAAGGTGTTTCTCCTGAAATAATTTCCCAAGAAATAATAGAAAAACTGTAAATATTGCTATACGTGGTATGACCTGATGAGTTACAAATTTCAGGTGCTAGGTATTGAATAACACCAAAAATTTCTTCGGGGTTTGAAGAATTAGCATGACGACAGAATCCTAGGTCCGCGATGACAATTTTTAAAGGGTTTGATTTCAAAACAAGGATATTGCCAGGATGTAAGTCCCCATGCACTAGTCCTGACTCATGTATAAACCTTAGGCCACAAGCGATTTGAAAAAGAATACAAAGAAACAGTTCCCAAGTAAGAGTGTTTTCGTTCATCTTAAGAAAAGCTTTGAGGTCTCCGTGTTCCGCAAATGGCAAAACCATAATAAATTCATCGGTTGTAACATCTTTGGTTATTCCATAGCATTCAAGGATATATTTGCAAGATGCAGTTTTAAGATGAGCAAT
This sequence comes from Geosiphon pyriformis, assembly GCA_016748015.1. Taxonomy (NCBI): domain Eukaryota; kingdom Fungi; phylum Glomeromycota; class Glomeromycetes; order Archaeosporales; family Geosiphonaceae; genus Geosiphon; species Geosiphon pyriformis. The sequence goes on along the minus strand of JAAOMT010000647.1, from coordinate 98,796 downwards.
AAACTATTTTAATGCGTTTTCTAGTGTTAGTAAAAGAAATTAGAATAATCAAAATTGTATATAGATTTCTTAAAAGGAAATACCTCAACTGAATTAATTTATTTTATATTTTGGCTGTCTCTAAGATATTTCAACGCAACTTTCGTAACCCCACTTCGTTCATGCTTTTCATTTTTCTTTATCCCAGAATAGAATTCTACCTCTCGTCCATCTACCTTCTTTGTTAATATCAAATCTTCCCTCTCCCACCTTATCTAAAAACTTGATCTCGTCGGGAGAAATCCATTCTAGGCATCCTCTACAGCTTTCAGAAATTTTCTGTGTATAAGCTATATACTGATTAATATCATCATTTCCACTATCCCATGTTCCCCGACTCTTTGAAAATCGTGAATATTCACAATGTTTACACCGAAGTGGATCTTTAATGTTCTATAACATTCTAGACATTTCGGCAACCCTGATTCAAAGTTTTTATCAATTTCATTAGTATCGCAAAATGGACATATAGCGAATCCATTAATGATTATACCAAAGTTGCCACATTTAAGACACTTGAATTCATCTGAAAGCTGTTCAAAGAAAGCTTCAAAATCTAAAAATTCTCCCCGTGAAATTAGCCGCCCATTTTAAACCTCGACTTTTGAAATTGTAATATGATACGTTCTAGGTCACTTTGATTATCTAAAAAAAGTTCACAGGCTTTTAAATCATAAAAATTACTTTGATAACTTGAATTATTTGCCTCTGTTGTTTTTAAATAGAGTTCAAATGCTTTTTTCAGATTTTTTGTCGTTCCCCATCCATTTTGATAACACCATCCAAGGTTATATTGTCCAGTTATATTTCCCTCCTCAACTGTTTTTAAATACAGTTCAAATAATTTTTCCAAGTCCTCCATAGTCTTCCATCCATTTCTTTGATACGTTCTAAAAATTTTTTGTAAGCTTAGATTCCCACTATAATAATAGACTTCAAGATTGTATTTTGCGATTGTATTACCCGCCTCTGCTGCTTTTGAATAGTGTTCGAATGCTTTTTCCTGATCTTTTGTTGTTCCTAATCCATTTTGATAAAACCATCCAATATTATTTTGTGCAAGTGAATCTCCCGCCTCTGCTGCTTTTAAATAAAATTCAAATGCTTTCTCCAGATTTTTCGTTGTTCCAGATTCATTTTGATAACACAATCCAAGATTGTATTGTGCACTTGTATTTCCCGCCTTTGCTGCTTTTGAATAAAATTCAAATGCTTTTTCTAAATTTATCGTTGTTCCTAATCCTTTTTGATAACACCATCCGAGATTGCTTTGTGGATTTGGATCTCCAGCCTCTGCTGCTGTTAAATAGAGTTCAAAAGCTTTTTCCAAAAATCTTTTGTTGTTCCTTCTCCATTAGTATAACAAATTCCAAGACAGTATTGTGGGGTTTTATTTCCCACCTCTGCTGCTTTTGAATAAAGTTCAAATGCTTTTTCTTTATTTATCTTTGTTCCTAATCCATTTTGATATCACCATCCGAGATCGTATTGTGCGATTGTATTTCCCGCTTCTGCTGCTTTTGAATAGAGTTCAAATGCTTTTTCTAAATTTTTCGTTTTTCCTTCTCCATTTTCATAACATAATCCAAGATTAACTTGAGCACTTGAATTTCCAGTCTCTGCTTCTTTTAAATAACGTTTAAATGCTTTTTCACAATTTTTTTGATTACGCTTAATGGTTTTTTTTGGAAAATTGGTTAATCTTTCCTTGATGAAGATGAAAGGTACTTTAATATAATCAAGAGATAAAATTGGGTTTTCAATTGTTGAAGTTGAAGACATGATTTACAAAATAACTGAAAAAGAATTATTAAATTAGAAATATTTTTTTTATGAGGAAAAAAAGGATTTTTAAACTTTTAATTTTTCAAATTATAGGAAAGAAGGTTCTATAATTGACTACAATTAATATGTTTCTTATTGTCTTTCCAGGATGCGACATAAGTTTTTTTTTTTTACATTTATAAGCTTTTTACTAAATATAAATATAAATTTTTTAACAAGAAAAATGCTCCCAAATATATACACCACAAGAAGAAGGGTACAGGGTCCGCGATATTAAACACCTGGAAAAATAATGAAGAAACCGAGAACTTCAATGACAAACCAAAACTTGATCGCCTACGCATCTGAAAAATTTTCCAACTCTAACCTGAATTTAGGAATCCATTTATCAGTTGACAGCGTAAGGCATATACTCCGGCAGCATGGATTATGTCACAGAAATAAGCACAAAAAAACCACGTCTCATACCTACGCAACCGGTGAGTCGCCATCTTACACCAACTGTAAAATTTGATGGTTGCTCAATTATGTATGGAGTTGATGAACTCCCAAAAATTTGATGGAAAAATGAATAGATTCAATCGATTATTTAATATATTAACCTAATCATCTGGTAAGAAACTAACCTTTTTTAACGCTGTTACAGCAGAGAACTACAATTAGTAAAGATTAATAATCTTTAAGGGCTTGTCTTGGCAGAGAAAACATTCTGAGGAATCTCGATTGGTGATCCTCGATGAAATTGAACAAATTGATAACTTATTAGTTTAAAGTTTAAAATTGAATGAATATTTTAAAAACTTTTATTGATTTAAAATAATAGTTTTTGTGGTTGTTTCTATCAAATAAATTTTAGTTTATGTCATAAGTGATATTTACATTCACTATAAAAAATATGATTTTTCATTTACCAATTTAATTAATTTTAAACTTTTGAATTTAAAAGAGCAAATATAATTGATTTGTACATATTTCTTTGATTAGTATCATTTTTCTAGCAATCTCATTTCTTTTTAACACTGAATTGACAGCATACATTATAATCAGTGAGTTTAGTATAAATAAAAATATATTTTATTTTATAGTTGAACTGTATGCAAAGCCCACTGCTTTTATTTACACAACTCTACTATTAACTTTTAATATTTTTAGTGATCCCAATATACAATAGTGTTAAAGATTTCATCTTTTGAGGCTTTACATGTACTATAAATCTTTTCATTGAGAATATTCAATCAAATATCTTTGATAATTATTTTTTAATAGGCTATTTATCATTAAAAAAATCTTTGCTTATATTATTTCTCTAATAATTTTATTTATTTATTTATTCATTCATTTCTAGACATGATTATAAATACTATTATGTAACTTATTTTTATTAAAATTAAATTGATGAATAAAAAAATATTGCAAATTTTATGAAATTTTAATAATAAGAGATTTTAAACGAATTATAACTCAAAATAAAAAAAAAATTTTTAATTTTTAAAATTTTTTTTTTATAATTTATAATTATTAAACACTTTTTTTTTTTAATTTAATAATATGGATTTTTTTGTAAAAATATAATATTAAATAATTATGATTGAATTTTAAAAATTTTTATTATGTGTCATTTAATTTTTAATGATTATAATAACTGGTTTATATCAAACCACATAATATGATATAAAAAACAGTGGTGTTACTATTAAAGTATATAAGAATGGTTAAATTTACTGTAAAAAAAAATATTTAAATTATCAAGAAAGTTTGAAATAAAGAATAGAAATATTATATATATATTAAAACCAAAATCTAAATTACATTTAAAACCAACAGTAATTAAAAAACACTGAATGAGATAACACAGTTCATAAGCAAAAAAATTTGATGTAATTTTGGCCATGTATATACCATTTTAAAAAGAGCAAGCTTTCGGAAAATATCATCAATTCAGTTAATACAAAATTGACAGATTACCAAAGATGAAGTTTCAAAAGAAATATTAAATGAGGAAACTGAAACGGCAATCAAAAATTAGGACACATTTCAGTAAAGCAGAGAAAAAGAAAATAATAATAATAATAAGCCAGATGGCTATCTTTAAAACACAATTAGAGTATTTATCTTTCCCTAAAGTCTTGGAGGATTTCGAGTTGGTGTAGGAGGAGGATTTGCAAATTTTTGATTTTGTTTAATAGGTTGTTTGTCTTTCGATGGGGTGCTTGCTAGGTTTGGAGTATTAAGGCTGTTCGTGCTCGCTAAATTATTACGTTTAACTAATATAAATGATCCTGCAGAAATTGAGGAAAAAGCAATAAGAACAATGGAAGTCATAAAGAAAAATATGAAAAGATTGGGTAACATTTTTTGTTCCAAGTTATTGATTATTTAATTTTTATAGAATGGAAGTATTATAGTAGGAACAAAGTGCTTGAGTAACCTATGGTAAAATTTTGTAGAGATCTTGTTTTTTTCCAATATATGGGTTTTTTTATGAGATAAGAGTAATTTTCTCCATTAGACTTTAAAACTAGAGATATTTATTTGTTTTGGCCGGGATAAAAAACTTTCCAATTTTTTTATTATTTAATTAGACAGGGGTTACTGTAGCCCTTTTTAATATAGTCAATTATCTTTTTAGATAAAAAGTGACATTCACTAAATTGGGTTTACGAAATGTTCTAACTCTTATTCAAATTCTTGTTTTTCTTTAACATATCTTTCTAAATTAATTGCATTGTTTTTCAATGTGGTTTGATGCTGCCTTATTAAAACAAAGAAACAAATAGATTTTAAAGAACTATATTATATAAAAAATTTACACTATTATATTTAGATTTTTTATTTTATTTTATTTAATCAAAAAACACTTGATTATATATATAATTAATCAAATTTTTATTATTTTTATTTTTTAATGTTAAAATTTATTAATATACATTTTTTTTCATATTTAAACAGTAATTTTAATTTTAATATTAATAAAAAACTTTATTAATTGAAATTTAAATGAAAATTTAAAAAATTAGGTCCAAAGTTTTAACAAAAAGTTAATATTACCACAGCATTCAACCATTTAAAAATATATATTATATATATTTTTGTTTTTATAAATACAAAAAATCTAAGATTATTAATATTTATTCTTAAAACTAAGCTTTGTTTAATTTTAAATAAATTTATTTAATGAAAAAAATAAAATCTTAAATATTGATAATGACAATAATATCAATAATGATCATAGTTTTGATGATGATAATAATGTCAATAACTTTATAAAAGAAATCCAAACAAATATTAAAGCACTTTATTTCCGAAATATATTGAATATTAGTGAATATATCAATTATCCAGAAGAAAAAAACATAGTTGAACTACTTATTAATCAAGAAATTATAAATCTAATTATTGAGAAGAAAAAGAAAAAGAAGAAGATAATAATGATAAAAAAAAAAGATGACAGTATAGAATGTCAAAAAATTACTTACAAAGAAGCACAGAATGCTTTAGAATTAATAGCAAAATATCTTATACAACAAGACCTCAACAATACTATCAAGTTAAAATATGATGAAACATTATTAAAGTTAAAATTTATGAAAATTTATTAATAATTTTTAATTTCATATAATTAATTGTTATTATAAAGTCACATGCAATAATATTATTGGACTATTTTCCAAATTCACACTTCTTTAAATGCACACTAAAAGTTGGTCACGAAGGTGTGCATTTAGAGAGAGTTGACTATAGTTTATTTCTGAAAAGATATTAACTTTTTATTTTTTTATTTTTTTTTACCGTGATATACAATACCGATTGTACCTTTGTATTCTACATCTGTTTTATTTAGTCAAAATTACATAATGTTAAAAGAAGTAACTGATAATTATAATTCAAATATAAAAGGTTGAGTATTATCAATTTTCAAATATTATTTTTTTCAGTTGAATTATTTTTCAAAATTGCTCATATTTATTTAAATTAGTTATTATTTAAAATTTTTATATCATTCAAAATGCTAATTTTAATTATTAAAAATTAAATGAAACATACTAAAAATTTTTAAAAAAAATTTTTTATTTTTTAAATTCTCAAAATTCTCAAAATTCATTATAATTCTTTAATATTATATTTTTTTTACCAAAAACAATATATCTGTTAAAATAAATTTTCTTAAAAATTAAATTTCAATATTAAATACTTTGGGATTCTTCTAAAAAATTTGGAAATAAGATTTTGTCAAAATAAATAATTTATATTTCACGGAATTATGCTATTAAAAATAGGTGAAGTTGTTTTGAATATCTGTTCAAAATTAAAAAAAAAATTAAAGGAATCGGCACTTCTTTTCATTCTATTCAATCTTATTAACCTTTCCTTAAGAAATATGATCAAATTCCAATTCCCAATTTAAACCATTACATGTATCCTATTTTAATCACATTAAACACAAGGAATACGCCTCCGCCTCCACCTCCACATGGTCTCCAATGTAAGACAGTGTACCATACACTATCTTATTATATACCGTGTCATTTTAATATGTTCAATTTCATCGAGAACCATTACTTGAGATTCTTCAGGATGTTTTTCTCTGCAAGCCAAGCCCTTAAGGATTATTGATCTTTATTAATTGTAGTTCTCTTATGCAACAGCGTTAAAAAATGTTGGTTTCTTTGCATTCAATCGATTAAAACAGTTAATTAAATTTTTTTAGAAAAATGATTTTTAGGTTAGAATTATTAAGCCAAAGAATCTTAATAAAAAGAAATTTATTCATGAATTCTTAAAACTAATTTTCCGCAGCAATCATCAATTAAAGAGTATTTCTTGCCAATAAGAAAAAGCGTTAGAAGTACATTTCAATTTCTTCCCGGACGATCTCTATCGGTTTAATGAATCTCAAATTCGATTGTTATAAAAAATATCTTTTTGGGGCTAGCAGAAAAAATCTTATACATATAAAATTATCAAAACTTGTTTCTGCACCAATTATGTATTTCTCACCGCGCCCAGAAAATGAGGCAATTAGGTTTCACTTAGCAATTAAGAATTCTTCAAATTACACCCCTTTTCGGAATCTGATTTAAATGAATTATCGTTTAAAATTCTATTTATCAGGGAAATGAACTCTTTAAAAATCCTTCTTTCCCCAAACAAATATTTTGTAATTTAATAATCCCTTTCTGTTATTTGAAAACCATGTCTTCAACATCATCAATTGAAAATGCAACTTCATCATTCGATTGGGTTGAAGGAACATTCATTGTCATCAAAAAAAGTTTAGCCATTTTTCCAAGCTACCATTATTCAAAAGTTGCTGAATTGGTGAAAAAACATCTTGAGTCCAATTATAAAACACCTGAAGATTTATTCAATTCATTGAACAATAAAAGTTCAAAACGTTCGATAGACTATATTTTGCTTGGGTTTTCTTTAGACCATGGGATTGGAACTATTCCCAATTCAATAAAAGCATTTTTAGAATTTCAGAAAGCAGCGAATGCAGAAGATTCTTTTGGACAATTCTTTTTAGGTTATTGTTACAGAAATGGAATTGGTACTTCAAAAGATGAAAGAAAATCATTTGAGCTTTTTTCAAAAGCAGCCAAAGCGGGAAATACAAATGCACAAAACAGTCTTGGAGTTTGTTATCAAAATGGATTAGGAACAACGAAAAATGTAGAAAAGGCATTTAAACTCTATTTAAAAGCAGTCAAGGCGGGAAATATAAATGCACAAATCAATCTTGGACTTTGTTATCGAAATGGATGGGGAACAATGAAAAATGAGGAAAAAGCATTTAAACTCTATTCAAAAGCAGAACAGGCGGGACATACAAGTGCACAATACAGTCTTGGACTTTGTTATAATAATGGATGGGGAACGACGAAAAATGAGGAAAAAGCATTTGAACTCTTTTCAAAAGCAGCAGAGGCGGGTAATACAAGTGCACAATACAATCTTGGACTTTGTTATTATAATGGATCGGGAACGGCGAAAAACGAGGAAAAAGCATTTGAACTCTATTCAAAAACAGTAGAGGCAGGAAATACAAATGCACAAAACAGTCTTGGATTGTGTTATCAACATGGAATAGGAACGACGAGAAATGAGAAAAAAGCATTTGAACTCTATTCAAAAGCAGCACAGGCGGGACATACAAGTGCACAATACAATCTTGGATGGTGTTATCAAAATAGTTTGGGAACAACGAAAAATTCTGAAAAAGCGTTTAAACTTTATTCAAAAGTAGCCGAGGGAGGAAACAAAAATGCACAATTGAATCTTGGATGGTGTTATCAAAATGGAATAGGAACGATGAGAAATGAGAAAAAAGCATTTGAACTCTATTCAAAATCAGTAGAGGCAGGAAATACAAATGCACAATACAATCTTGGATGGTGTTATCAAAATGGAATAGGAACGACGAGAGATGCGAAAAAAGCATTTGAACTCTATTCAAAAGCAGCAGAGGCAGGAAATACAAATGCACAAACTAATCTTGGATGGTGTTATCAAAATGGAATAGGAACAATAGGAAATGAGAAAAAAGCATTTGAACTCTATACAAAAGCAGCAAAAGCGGGAAATGCAAATGCACAATACAATCTTGGAGTTTGTTATCGAAATGGAATAGGAACGACGAGAAATGAGATAAAAGCATTTGAACACTATTCAAAAGCAGCAGAGGCAGGAAATACAAATGGACAATACAATCTTGGCGTTTGTTATCGAAATGGAATAGGAACGACGAGAAATGAGAAAAAAGCAGTTGAACTCTATTCGAAAGCAGCAAAGGCAGGAAACACAACCGCACAATACGATCTTGGATGGTGCTATCAAAATGGATTGGGAACAATTGTAAATAAAGAAAAAGCATTCGAACTCTATTCAAAAGTAGCAAAAGCGGGAAATACAAATGCACAATACAACCTTGGATGGTGCTATCAAAATGGAATAGGAACGACAAGAAATGAGAAAAAAGCATTTGAACTCTATTCAAAAGCAGCAGAGGCAGGAAATACAAATGCACAAACTAATCTTGGATGGTGTTATCAAAATGGAATAGGAACGATGAGGAGTTGGAAAAAAGCATTTGAACTCTATTCAAAAGCAGCAAAAGCGGGAAATGCAAATGCACAACACAATCTTGGACTTTGTTATCAAAATGGAATAGGAACAATGAGAAATGAGAAAAAAGCATTTGAACACTATTCAAAAGCAGCAAAAGCGGGAAATACAAGTGCACAATACAATCTTGGCTGGTGTTATCAAAATAGTTTTGGAACAAAGAAAAATCTGGAAAAAGCGTTTAAACTCTATTTAAAAGTAACCGAGGGAGGAAATGAAAATGCACAGTTGAATCTTGGACTTTGTTATCAGAATGGATGGGGAACAACAAAAAATCTGGCAAAAGCATTTAAACTCTATTCAGAACCAGCAAAGGCGGGAAATAGAATTGCCCAATACAATCTTGGACTTTGTTTTGGAACAACGAGAAATTGAGAAATGGTATCGAAATGGATGGGAATTAAGAAAAATCTTTTGAAGTTTATTCACAAACAGCAGTACCAGAAAATACAACCTTGGTTGGTGCTATCAAAATGGATGGGGAACAACAAAAGACCTAAAAAAAGCATTTGAACTCCATTTTGCAATTCCAAAAGCGAGGTTTTAAATGTCAAGATATTTTCAAAGAAGAATTTTTAGATTTTGAAGCTTTGTTCAGTTGAATTTAAGTGTCTGAAATGTGACAACTTGGATATAATTATAAGTAATATTACAAAATTTATTTTTTTAAAATAACAATAAATAACTATGATTAATTTTTAATGTTGTCGATTCTAAAAACTATTTTTTAACTAATAATTATAATAATAATAATAATAATAATAATAATTAATTTTATTTTTATTAAGAATTAATATATTGTAAAAACAAAAAGGTTTTCTTATTAATCTTTTAGCCACTTAAAACTGATTGTTATAAGAAAACTTAAAAAACACAATTATCTTTTCAATTCTGTTTAATTTAAACACTTTTGTCTTATTTGAACATGCTAGTTCAGACTGGTTAAACAAGAAAAAAGCTTTCAATAAGACTGGTAGTATTGTGTCTAAAACAAAAAAGCATAATAGTTCTATTGCTAAGTAAAAAACAACTGTACAAGAAAAAACTAAAGTATTAAGAATATAAATACTAAAAATAACAATTATAAGAAATTTGAACATAAAAAAAAGCTGCTTAAAGGATCTTAAGTCTAGTTTAAAAACATCTACAATGTTTTAAAACTTGAGATTTTCTAAAAAAAAATGCAAAAAATAGTTTATATGTATCTATTATTCATGATATTTAGTTAAATAATTATAAATATTGTACATAAACTGGTCTTATTCGTTAAATAAATAAATAAAAAAACATTATTTTTAATAAAAAAAGTATATATATAGTAATAATAATAATTCGAAAACTGTTTTTTTATTATTAAGTCTAAAAAAATTCTAATATAAGAAATAATTCAACTCAAAAGAGATTTTTTATAGTAAAAAAATTTTCAATGGTATTAAAAAATTTGGAGAAACTTCAAAATTTCATAAATTTAAAAAAATTGGTTACTAATAACAATATTATAATAAACAATAATATGTAATATAAGCCAAATTTGTTAAATTAAAAAGTGATTGTTAAGAAATTCTTACAATAGATTTTTTTAAAGCTATAAAAACAATTATATTAGTTTATAACAAAATAAAAAATTGTAAAATAGAGTTAATTGAATTATAGCAAAAATTTAGAATAAAATATTAATATAAATATAATAAACAAAGCAGTTACAAATTGGTTTATCTAAATTAACAATAATATAATGTGAATTGTCACGATAATTAAAAATAAAATAATAATAACAAAAAAAAAGAATTAAAACAAAATTCTTATTATTAATCTATCTAACAACATATTAATGAATAATTTGTAACATAATTTAAGTAAAATTAACAAAAAAAACTTGTATTATTAATAGATATATGTTTAATTACACAAAAAAAAGATGTGTAGTTATTTATTTTAAAATCAAAAACAGTTTTTATAATATTAAGAACAAAATTAAATTTTTACAAAACTTATAAGTTTTAAGTTAAAAAAAAGAAAATTATCTTGGCATATTACTATAAAAAAAAGTTTTTTTATTAATCAACCAATATTATTTGGTAGTAAAATTTGGGTTTAAGTAATTTTTCAAAAGTTGCAACATGTAATATTAACAAAAATTTTAATCAAAAAAGCTTAATTTAATTGGTTTACATATTATTATTAAAAAAATTAATGTAATTACTATAAAAAACTTTATAATAACAAAAAATAAAATCAATAAATATTAATAATATAAATAATTATAGAAAAAACAATAAATAACAAATTTAATTAATATTAAAAATAAAGAAATAAAATAAAAATTAATATTTAAACAAAACTAAAAAGTCTAAGCATTAATATTAAAAAATTAGCTGTAATAATTATAAAATTGAATGTATTTATACAATTAAATAAAAATTTAATTAAGATAATAAAGTTTTTTTTGTATAAATAATTTAATTTAAAAGATTATTATTATAATATAAGAGAGATAAATAATTTGTTTAACAAAGAAATATTAAAAGTTAATACAAAAAAATCATAACACTATTTTAATTATTACAGAAACTAAGTTAAAAAATAATATTAAATCATAGATAAAGAATAAATTTAATAGTATTAAGATTTTTACTTTAATCAAAAAAGACCAGAAATATTTTGGTTTAAGTATAGTAATTATTATCTATAGTAAATTGTCTAAACATATAAATAAAATTATAAAAATTAAAAATAGATCAATAAGTATTTAATTTTTGTTTAAAAACAAGATCAAAATTCAAATATTGAGCATATATGCTAAAGCATTACAGAAAAAAAATAAAACAAATTATTATTATTATTATTATTATTATTATTATTATTATTATTATTATTATTATTATTATTATTATTATAAAAATACTAAATAACAATTATTACATAATTATTAAAAATAATTTAAAAAAATATATAAAAAAAAACAAAATTTTAATCTAGTAAAATTCAGGCTTCTGGACTTATGTAATATTTTATTTAATTAGCTGTTCGCATATAAATAAACATAAAGCAACTTAAAAGAATTCAGAATGGTTAACTCTCAGCTTGCTATACCTGGATTCAAATCTGTCAATATAATCAAAATAGGGCAGCTGTTCAGTGAATATGGTCTAATAATAATTTTAGTTGTTGGAAGGCTTAATGATAAGAAAAAAGCGGGAAAGAAGATCATACCCAAAATTAGATTCAATACTTGGTAATACTGCAAATTTCCTTTATAAAGCCTCATACAAAAGTCTCAATTTAGTAAAATAAATTGGCAAACACAACACAACATAATTTGGTTTAGACCTAAGTCTAAAAAGTGGGAGAGTAAATTTTTTTTCCTTTAATTTTAATTAATCGCTTAGTGAAATAATGGAACACCAAGAAGTGTTATATAGTACGACAACTGATGTGTTAAATGTGTTGCAAGGAATTGCAACTGTGATAGATGTCTCAGCAATTTTTATTCCTTTGATAAATGATATAACGAATTTGGTTCACAGTATCATCGAATTGTATCGAACCGCGGAACATAATAAAAAAATATGTAGATTATTAAGTGAGCGTGTAAATATAGTTCAATATACTTTAGAAGATACTCAAATTATAGGGTCTCTAAAAGAAAAAGATTATATGAATTTTCAAAAATTAATCACAGTTATAAGTAATATTAAAATTTTTGTTGAACAAGTATCACAACTTAAAGGTATATATGCTATTTTCATTGTATAATAGTTTAATCATCATGATTCTCCGAGCTAATTTCAAAGGTAATTTTTTCATTCTGATTGTGAAAAGGGCTGCGCAAATTTTTCAATGCACATGATATTGAAGAGCAATACAAAAGCTTGACTCAAGAATTTGATGATTTGATGAAAGTCCTTAATTTTGCAACGACGCTTCAAATCCAAAGTCTAATGGAACGAGATAACAAGTCGATTAAAAGTGACCTTGCAGATTTAAATGATGTAAGTTAAAAAAAAATTTATCGATTAAGAACGTATTTCTTCTCATTAATAATTAATCACGTTTGAAACCAATAGTACTTAAAAAAGATTGAAGGAGGTATCGCAGATGGTAACCAAAAAATTAGCGAAAAATTAGATATAATTTTGGCCATGCACCTAGCATACCAAAAAGAGAAGCTTTCGGAAAGTGTCATCTATTTGGGCAGGATTGATCGAAACAAATTGACAGATCCAGAATCATCCGAACAAATTACCAAAGGCAAAGTTCAAAAGAAATATTACATGGGGAAAATTGAAGTGGCAGTCAAAATTAGGCTACTTTCTGGTAATAAAGCAGAGGACGAGAAAAAAAATATAATGAGTCAGGTGGCTATCTTAAAGAAACTGAAGGATTGCCCACATATCATACATTTCTATGGTGTATCGGAAGATGAAAATGCTCTTTTAATGGTCACCGGATGGGCGGAATTTGGTACTTTGACAGAATATTACAAAACCTATGGACCCATCGAGTGGCTTAAACGAAGTGAAATTGCGACAGATATTGTTCGTGGTTTAACTTTCCTCCATGAAGTTTCCATTTTGCATCACGACATTCGAAGTCAAAACATTCTAATAGATCAATATCATGCAGCTAAAATTGCCAATTTTACTCTAAGGTATAGTATTATTACCCCATTTATCATTAAAAAACCACCATTGGAAAAGCTAAATATTTTTGTTTGTGTAATCATTCTCCACTAGTCGTAATATTCATGATGTCACTTTAGTAATAAAACAAACCTTGGAAACCGTTAGATATTTGGCCCCTGAAAATTTAGAGAATAACCAAAGTCTATACACAACCAAATGTGAAATCTTTAGGTATATACACCAAATATTTGTTAGATTTAAAATCCAAAATTAATGCTTTAGTCTAATTCTTTTCTTAGTTTTGGCATACTGCTATGGGAGATTGCCCAAGAACAGATTCCATACGGAGAAAAAGGAGATATACGTGAGATTTATGAGCAAGTCCTTAAAGCTCACTCACTTCCATTCAGCCTAAATGTTCCCCCAGATTGGCAAAAAATATCTTGGGAAGGTGAATAAAAAAGGTTTGATTTTCATAAAATATCCTTTACAAGGTCTAACTGATTCCATGCATTTGTTCCATTATAAATAGCTACGAGGCATGACCCCAAGATGCGACCCTCGCTCACAGAAATGTTCACGGCTCTACATAAACTTCTCAAATTATTCAAGCCACAAGTCTCGCCTCGTCCTGGAATTATGCATACATCTAATGTTTCAATAACTTCGTTTACTTTAAATCCAAACATTCCCGATCCTGGTAACGATGATGACCTTGGGATTGAATTGGATTTTGCCGAGCTCTCTACTGTTATGCCTGTCGAAGATGCAATAAAAGAATATAAAGATGGCAATAAGATTGATGCCTTCAAAGCTTTCGAAAAACATGCAAATTTTGGAAATCTGCTTGCTAAATACTGGGTTGGATATTGCCTCTACCACGATAATATCTCCCAAAATCCTCCTCAAGAAAAAAAGGATCGAATGGAGAAAGCCGCAAAATATTTTAAGGAAGCGGCAGATAGAGGAAAAATTACTGGAGCTCAATTTCGCTATGGTTATTGTTTGTGGAACGGTCAGGGAGTGCCACAGGACATTGAAAGTGCCATCAAGTATTTCGAATTGGCAGCTTACAATAACATCACTGCCATGTATAATATTGGCTACATATATTATCAAGGATACAATGTCATGAAAGATGAAAAAAAAGGGAAACGATATTTGATCTTGGCTGCTTTGAAAGGTCAACCAAAAGCGTTGGAAATGTGTCAGAAGGAGAATATCCCATTGACCGAAAATTTGGATTAAAGGATTATAAAATCTATAGGAAGGTTTGGGATGTTTACCCTCCTAGGATTAATATTATAATTTTTTAAGCTTGTTTTGAGGAATAAAGAACATTCAAATTATAATGGAAACCTATATTTCTTGAGGAACAGATGTTGGAATATGAATAGTTCACCATGCCGAAGATTTTTCTTCCCATACTATATTTAAATTCATCGTATTTTGATTGTATTTTGTATACACTAATTATACAATAAATAATTTTAAAATTAAATATGACATATTATATATTTATCAGATTGCTGAAACAATGAAATATCTACAGTTCCAATTTGAAAGTCTCTGGAGTATAGTCAAGAAAAACATAAAACGATAAAAATCAAAAAACTTTGTTGATTTAAAGCATTTTATGGTTAAGAAGTGAAAAAAATTTTAATGAAGTTTATTAAGAAACAATAAAAAATAAATTTTTTATTAATATAATTAGTTTGTTTAAATTAGTTATTTTTAAAATTATTTTCTATAAGAAGTTATTAAAATATTGTGTGTAATAATAAAGAGCAAAAAATTTTTTATATTGTGTAAGTTAAATATTATAAATTAAAATAACTTATTTCAATTTTTGATATAAGAAATTTTTTCACTGTTTAATTAAAACCTTTTTATTTTATAATATAAGAAAAGTATTTTCAACTAATAATTGCATGATTTTTTTTTTAATTTTAGAAATATATTAATAATTTTTTTCATTTGAAAAATTAAATTTTTTGTGGCTGATAAATCAATTTCATCAAAGTTTGAAGATATTTGTAAATTAAATTTTTAGAAAAATGTTTGATAAATTTAATTTTGCTTAAACTACCAAATGTTCTTTAGAAATAATTCAATATTTTCCAAAATTTACATCATCTGATATTGATATCTAAATAGTAATCATATTATATCTTAATATTTATTAAATCAAAATAAAGATATATATTTTATTCTTTGCAGTTTCTTATATATAAATTAAAATTCTCCCAATTCTTCTTAAAATATTTCCAAGTTTAAATAGAAAAAGGAGATGAGTTCATATCTTTTACAATCCAAAATATTTATTAAGAATAATGGGGTTACAAATATTATCATAAAAGAGTTGCCTTGCTAATTCTCATATCAATCAAATATTTTTTCTTTATCACTTTTACTCGAAAATTAATTTCTATTCTAAATTTTTATACGTGTTCTTGAGATAATACTTAATACAGTATACCTTGTACTGATAAAAAAAAAACAGAAATTTTTCGAAGCGGGAAGAGCAGGAGAAGAAAGCTTAAATGGTGATTACAGAGATATTAGATACATTGAATAATGAAACGGGATTCTATATTAAACTCGAATCTTGTTTTATTAAAAGAGCCTAACAGACCTTTGTATGATAAAAATCACATTTATCCGCTTTTATTTTTATTCATGAATAAAAAGCGGCTAACTTTAAAAATCTAATTCATGAATTTACAAGGCTTCTTAATTCTGATAAAGCTTGCTCATAATTCTAATATTTTCCATTTAGCGCGCGATAAATTATATGATGTTTTTTAGCATTAGAATGATTGTTTAAAGCTAAAAAGGATGGAATAAGGGAACTTAAAAACTATTCTTTAATCAAAAAAATGATATAAAAGTAGAGTAAAATTTTTATACATTATTATTTTATAGCTAAGAATATGATTATAAAGAATTAATTATAAATTTAAAATGTTTACTGATTTCGTTAGTTGAGTTAAATTTTAAACGAGATAACTTGAAATTTATGATTTTTGTACGTATTACAGATCATGGACTAATTCATTATTGTTAAGTTAACTAAACGACAAAACCCAACTCTGAAAAAAGGCCTTTTTATTAAAAAATTCTCAAATATTAACTCAATGTATAATAAATTAAAATTTATTAATAGGTTTTTGATATTTAAAAAGCCTTTTATTTCAATAGCCATATAATTTACGAAAATCAAATTTCTTTGATTTCAGTCCCAAGAATTGGGATTTGTATCATGTTTGAAAAAATGTGAATAAATATCAAAATTATTTAGTTTTTGTTTTGAATACCGATTTTAGAACAAAGTATAAACCAACAACTTCCAAATAAGATTTTATATTCTTATTTTTATTTTTATTGTCTTTAATACACTCTCAACCGCTGTATGATAACATCTTTTTATTATTATTATTATTATTATTATTATTATTATTATTATTATTATTATTTATTTATTTGACTTTGTAAATTAAAATGGTTTAGATTTTTTATAATCTGAGAACTTTTGAACTGGTTAAGATTTAATGCTATAGGCTACAAATAATTTGAAAAATAAAATTTTCTCGCTTTTTATAAGATTCAAGTTTACAGAAGCAAAATTAATTAGTTTATCCAAAATATAAAATTTTCGGCCTTTGATATTTCAAGTAAGGTTATATATATAAGTTTCATTAAAAAGGAAATGGTTTACAATCAGTAACCGTGACACTCAAAAATTTCTCTTAAAAAGATGTAAAGATAAAAACTATATATGATGATGAGTTAATAATTATATTTTTAAACATAAATAAAGAAGCAATTCTTAAACTTTTCTTCAAGCTCTCAAGTGTTAGGTAAAAAGGGAATATCCGGTTGGCGACAATACAACGACGCGTCGATTTAATCCTTGATTTCATCATCGATTGTGCACAAACCATGTATTAATCCATCATTGCTAACATCACTAAACCCCAAATCCAACTCTGAAAAAAGGCCTTAATATTAAAAAAATTCTCAACGATTAAATAATAAATGAAAAGCTTACCATTTTGAGAAATTGTTGTGCTTAATATTTTTTGACTCTTATCACGTTTAGCACCTTGTATCCTTTTGTAATTAAGTCTTTTTCTACCGATAGATTCATTTAAGTTACAATTGTCGCGAGCAGCAATAACTCTTTGTTGAAGTTCTTCTGCACTATCACGGCAATGTGGTTTATCATCCCAATTTTTTTCCATCAGGTCTTGAATACATTGAGGTGCATGCTTTTGGATTGGGAGGCGCTCTCCCAGAATTGTATATAATTGAATGTGCTTAGGATTTACAATATGATTCCACGGTCTTTCTCCTGAAATAATTTCCCAGGAAATGATGGCACAACTATAAATATCACTATATTTGGTATGAGGTGACATGTTACAAATTTCAGGTGCTAGATATCGAACAACACCAAAAATTCCTCCAGACTGTGGAGAGTAATTGGCAGGACGACAGAATCCTAGGTCGGCGATAACAACTTTTAAGGGGTTTAATTTCAAAACAAGGATATTTCCAGGATGTAAGTCCCCATGCACTAGTTCTGACTCATGTATAGACCTTAGACCACTAGCGATTTGAAAAAGAATACAAAGAAACAGTTCCCAAGTAAGAGTGTTTTCGTTCATCTTAAGAAAAGCTTTGAGGTCTCCGTGTTCCGCAAATGGCAAGACCATAATGAATTCATCGGTCGTGACATCTTTGGTTATTCCATAGCATTCAAGGATGTATTTGCAAGAAGCGGTTTGAAGATGCGCAAAAAACTATGTAGAAGCATTTCGAGTATTAGAAAAAGAAATTAGAGTAATAAAAATATCAGATTTTTTAAAAGAAATACCTCATCTGAATTAATATATTCTATACTTTGGCTGTTTCTAAGATATTTCAACGCAACTTTCGTAACCCCACTTCGTTCATGCTTTTGAGTTTTCTTATTCCAAAATAGAATTCTGCCTCTCGTCCATCTACCTTATTTAACAATACCAAATCCTCCCTCTCCCACCTTATCTAAAGACTTGATCTCGTCGGGAGAAATCCATTCCAGGCAGCCTCTGCAGCTTACAGAAATACTCTGTGTATGATTTATATACTGATTAATATGAGAATTTCCACTCAACCATGTTCCCGGACTCTTTGAAATGCGTGAATATTCACAAGATGTACACCAAAGGGGATCTTTTAATGTGCTATAACACTCTGGACATTTAGGCAACCCCGCTTTAAAGATATTGTCCCTTTCAATAGTATCGCAAAATGGACACATAGGAGATTCACTCATGATTATTGCCAAGTTGCCACATTTAAGACACTTAAATTCATCTGAAAGCTGGTTAAAGAAAGCTTCAAAATCTAAAAATTCTCCTTTGGAAATATCCAGACATTTAAAACCTCGATATTGGAATTGCAAAATGGAACGCTCCAGGTCATCTTGATTCTCCAAAGTCAGGTTACGGTCATACAAATCAGGAAAATCATTTTGATAACTTAATTTATTTGCGTCTGCTTTTAAATAGAGTTCAAATGCTTTTTTTAGATCTTTTGTTGTTCCCCATCCATTTTGATAGCACCAACCAAGGTTGTATTGTGCACTAGTATTTTCCGTTTCTGCTGTTTTAAAATAAAGTTCAAATGTTTTTTCCAGATTTTTCGTAGTTTCCCAGCCATTTCGATGATATGTTCCAATATCAGTTTCTAAAATCAGATTGCCCATTTTTACCAAGCCTTTCGTCATTTCTAGCCTATGTCGATGATATGAATTAAGCTGGCATTTTGCAAGTAAATTTCCGGCCGCCGCTGCTTTTGAATAGAGTTCAATTCCTTTTTCTAAATTTTTCGTCGTTCCTCTTCCATATATATAACAGTTTCCAAGATCGTAATATGCAGTTGTATTACCTGCCTCTGCTACTTTTGAATAGAGTTCAAATGCTTTTTCCTCATTTTTAGTCGTTCCCCATCCATTTAAATAGCAGTTTCCAAGCCTGGTTTGTGCATTTGTATTACCCGCCTCTGCTGCTTTTGAAAAGAGTTCAAATGCTTTTTCTGAATTTATATTTGTTCCCCACCCGTTATCATAACAAAGTCCAAGATTGATTTGTGCACTTGTATCACCCGGCTCTGCTGCTTTTAAATAGAGTTCAAATGCTTTTTTTAGGTTTTTCGTCGTTCCCCACCCATTTAAATAACAAAGTCCAAGATTGGTTTGTGCACTTGTATCACCCGCCTCTGCTACTTTTGAAAAAAGTTCAAATGCTTTTTCTTCATTTTTCGTCGTTCCTTCTTCATTTATATAACAAAGTCCAAGATTGTATTGTGCATCTAAATCTCCCATCTCTACAGCTTTTGAATAGAGTTCAAATGCTTTTTCCTCATTTTCGGTCGTTCCTTCTCCATTTCGATAACAGTTTCTAAGATTGGTTTGTGAATTTGTATTACCCGCCTCTGCTGCTTTTAAATAGAGTTCATATGCTTTTTCTGAATTTTTCTTCGTTCCCCATCCTTCTAAATAAAGGCATCCAAGAAGGGCTTGTGCATCTAAATCTCCCGCCTCTGCTGCTTTTGAAAAGAGTTCAAATGCTTTTTCTGAATTTTTCGTCGTTCCTTCTCCATTTAAATAGCAGTTTCCAAGATTGGTTTGTGCATTTGTATTACCCGCCTCTGCTGCTTTTAAATAGAGTTCAAATGCATTTTCTGAATTTTTCGTCGTTCCCTTTCCATTTAAATAACAAAGTCCAAGGTTGTATTGTGCAGTTGTATGGCCCACCTCTGCTGCTTTTGAATAGAGTTCAAATGCTTTTTCCTCATTTTTCGTCGTTCCCTTTCCATTTAAATAACAAAGTCCAAGGTTGTATTGTGCAGTTGTATGACCCACCTCTGCTGCTTTTGAAAAGAGTTCAAATGATTTTTTCAAGTTTTTCGTCGTTCCCTTTCCATTTCAATAACACCAGCCAAGATTGGATTGTGCATTTGTATAAACTGTCTCTGCTGCTTTTGAATGGAGTTCAAATGCTTTTTCTGAATTTTTCGTCGTTCCTAATCCATTATAATAACAACGACCTAAAAAGAATTGTCCAAAAGAATTTTCCGCATTCGCTGCTTTCTGAAATTCTACAAATGCTTTTATTGAATCGGGGATAGTTCCAATCCCATTTTCTAAAGAAAACCCAAGCAATATATGGTGTATTGAACACTTTGAACTTTTATTATTCAGGCACTCGAATAAATCTTCAGGTGTTTTCTGATTTTGTTCAAGATATTTTTTCACTAATTCAGCAACTTTTGCAAAAGGATTTTTTAGACCGCATTCTCTGATGACAATGAATGCTCCTTCAAGCTAGCCGAGAGGTGAGGTTGCGTTTTCAATTGATGATGAAATTGAAGACATGATGTTCAAACAAGATAAAGGGGGTTATAAAATTTTTAATAATTTGTGGAGAAGAGTTCGTCATGCTTATAAATAGGATTCCAATCTATAATTCTGCTGAATCAAATTCCTAAATGGGTTAAGCTTTTACTAGTTATTAAACGCTGGACCAATTTTAATTGTTTACCGTCGAAAGTAATCGTGAAATAGAGTACGGAATGAATTGCCCCAGAACAAGATCATTCTATTTTATTTTATCGCTGATATTTTTTCAAGATCTGATTGCACAGCTCCCAAAGAATGGGGCTATTTGGTTTCGATTTAGGTTGAAAATAGTAATGACAATAGGGAAATATAATTAAAACTTTTTGGGGCTTAATAATGACTTATAAATTATATATATATATATATATGGGGAACTGATAATCGTTTTCCGCGTAATGAACTATGATATATTTACCTTTGTTAGAACTCTTTCAAGTTATATAACTTTTTTAGTTTAATTAATTAGTTTTCTAGTTAGACGGTTATATTTTATTTTATGAATATCTTTTCGATTAGAAAAAAAATATTTTTTTAGTTGATTATTAATTGTTATTTTAGTAAAGCCACGGGGGGGGGGAAAGTTGGAATGATATGAGTAAATAAATACTTTTTTTTTATCTAAGCTTTAAATCTTTAAATAAAAGTTTTTCATACAAATTTTTTACATGAGTGATCAATTCAATTAATTTAAATAGGCTAATTTTTCATAACTCTAACTCAGGCCTTGGTTAAATTGTAAAGGGATAATATCAAAGATAATTTAAATTTAATAAAGATCTTTATATAACTATTTTTATCATAGTTTAAAATTTTTCTATAATTATAATAAAAAATATTGATAATATGATAAAAAAATTTGAGAATATTTAATATGTAAAAAAAATTCAAAGAAAATATCAATCAATCAATCAATCAAACTTTGTAAAATTTTTAAAAATATAAATAAATATTTAAAAATACTTATTAATTAAAAATAAATGTATTATTATTAATTGATAATAATTAATCTATAATTAATAAATTAACGATTCTAAAAAATTTATTAGTATTAATTATAATTTAGCATTATTAAAATTGTGATTTTGCAAAAAAAAAAAAAATGTTCAAAATACTTTTTTTTACAAATAATAATCAAAAATAATATAACAATATTAAAAACAAAAACAAAAAACACAAAAAAGAAACTTTTCAGAAAAACAAAACTCAAAAATTTAATTCGAATAAATTAGATTTGATATTTATTTATTTATTTATTTATTTATTTATTTATTCATATATTTTAATTCTTCAGATTATACAATTAATCATAGAAATGAAATCAAGAGTTTTGTTAATGTGGTTCTATAAATAGAGATTTTTAAAGAAAAAATTAAGAGAAAAATCTCTAGATTAATAATATTTATATTAATTTTAAAAATGTTAATATTTGTTCTTGCGAAGAAAATGAATAAAAATTTTATTTTAATGTATTAAATTACTTGATTTGATCCATATTTTATGAGATTTATTGATAATTTTATTTTCAAAATATTATTGAAATAATTGTGCAGAAAAATAAACAGAAATTGGGACGAAAGAATTTTTAAATAAATTTTTGAAATGTATAAAAAGAGTAAAAAAATCTAACTTTTAAAAAGAAAAAGTAGATTTGAAAATGGGCTTCTTAATTATTAACCTTTTTTAATGATGAGAAGAGAGAATATCTTTAGAAATAATTTTAGTAAAAATTGCTGATTATTCCAACTTTTGTAAAGAAGGTTATAGATAATGTAAAATGATTTACAAGGATTTACCATTAGATTGCACATTCTTAAAGGAGGTTATCGCTTGGTTTCAGTAAAAGCTATCCTTATTTTCTTGTTTCAAATTCTAAATGTAATCTAATGACCACAAAACTTTTGAATTACTGATAACCTTAAATTTCATTATATATAATAAATTCTCTCAAACTCAATTAGTGACTATGTCAATGAGGGAAAGGAAATTAATGATTATAAGTCATGGTATTAAAATTCAATGCTAGATTGATGTTACATAGAACTCGATTAGTTTTTTATACATTTTAATTAAAGTGAGAAGAGGAGGATTATTTAAGTTTTATCCAAAGAGTATACTTTTTGAAATAAATGTTAAAAAATACCATTCTTGGAATGCTTATTTAATGAGAAAAAAATTTAATAGAATTCACCTCAAGATAATTCAAAAATTTTTTTTTTTAATAACTAGTGAATAGAAATCATTTTTACTGAATGTTATATATAAACTGGCCAATTTTTTTTTATTCGTTTTTTTTTCCTATTATCAAATAAATAATTTTTTCAATTCCTTTTACCATACATCTCCAAATAACAAAATAAGAATATATATATATATATATATATATATTATTTCAATTTATATCCTTAATCCTCTAACTTATCTCTTTTGTTTTAATTTCTTAATGATTTAAAAAGAAACAAAAAATCACATGGGGTATTCATAAGTTTTGGAAAACTACTAATTTCCAAAATACTTTTAACCATTATTGCAAAACTTTTTTAAGATTTCTTAGTTACAAGATATATATTATTATTATTATTATTATTATTATTATTATTATTATTATTATATTGCAACTTATCGAATAACAAGGATTCCGACAAATGCGGGTTAAAATCTTAGCTTGTGAACAAGAACCATATATTGATACAAGAATCATATATCCATACAAAAACTATATATTCATACAAGAACCATATACAGTCTGGTAAGAAAAAAATTGGAAATATAAAAATAATTACTATGTCTTAATTAATGTGCCAAATTACATAAAACAACTTTTATTAGAAAGTCAAATACCATATAATTTTATTAAAAAAAAATTAATAGGAAATTTGTCTCAATTATCATTTCACAACGTCGCCTCATTGATTCTACTAACCCAATTAAGATATATTCAGGAATATTTTGCCACTCTTCCCCAATAAATCTCTCTAATTCACTACGATTTTGACACATTCTTTTTTCTACATTCTTTTTAACAATAGCTCAAAGGTTTCTATTGGGTTTAAGTCGGGACTATTAGATGGCCACCCCAATAAATCAGTTGTATTCTCAGCAATAAAATCTTTGGCAAGCTTGCTAGTATGCTTGGGGTCATTATCTTGTTGGAATCGCCAATTATCCCCCAGCATTTCTCTAATTTCAGGTAAGCAGTTACGAAGAATATCTATATAAAATTGAGTATTCATTGTTTTGAACAAAACAGAATAAACTAGTCTTTCCTTTTTCGTAGAAACCTCCCCACACGAGAATTTTTGTTCGATCTTTAGGCATAGGACGAATTGGTTTAGTACCTTTATGCCAACGTTTTACCGTGTTTTGAAAAAGTTGAAAAATTGTTTCGTCAGTAAAAACTGTTCTTTTCCAATCGTCGTTCAGGTGTTTTTTGGCCCATTCTACACGTTTTCGCTTATACTCTTCAGTCAGCATTGGAGTTGCTTTAGGAAAACTTTTTTTATAATTAAGATTGGATAAATGGTTTTGAATAGTAACATGAGAAACATTTATTCCTTTCTTAGCCAACTTTATTGCTAAATATCTAGACGAAACTGAGGAATTTCTACGAATAATCTCCTCTAATACTTTCGAAGAATTTCGCGTAATCTTTCTTGGCAGACCATTACCATTCACATGCTTTATTGTTCCTTTTTTTTTGAGTTTTTTGAGGATATTATAGATTTTAGAAAGGGGTAAATTCGTTTTATTCTGTATTTCTTTCACCTTTCATATTCCTTGCTTCCAATAATGTAATACAACTTGTCGTTGGGTTTCTTGCTTTGAAGTCGGCATTTAAAAGACAAGTTTTAAAAAAAACTATTAGTTAATACGCGAGAAAATGTTTTTAGAGCTCAGCCACTT
The DNA here is from genome assembly GCA_016748015.1 of Geosiphon pyriformis. Lineage (NCBI taxonomy): Eukaryota > Fungi > Glomeromycota > Glomeromycetes > Archaeosporales > Geosiphonaceae > Geosiphon > Geosiphon pyriformis. Next base: position 73,875 of record JAAOMT010000647.1, on the reverse strand, counting down.
ACCTAATATTCTGTTTCCATTTTTTACCCTCAAAAAACTTACAAAAATAGTTAAACCAAATGCAATCTTTGTAGATTCATATTTTTCCAATTTTTTTTCTTACCAGACTGTATCCTTATATAACCAATTCAAAGAATTTTATATATAAAAATTTGGAAAAAAACTTACCATTTAAAAAAAAAAAAAGACTTAATAAAAGTATAAAAATATTGTTAAAAGCGTTTTCATCAACTTTTATAATGGTTCTCAAAGCAATCCTTGAAAGATATCAATAGTATGAGTACAACGTTCTAATAATCAGTATCATATTATTAACACTTCATATTTTTTAATATAAAAAGGTTTAAAAAATTAAAAATTTCTTAATTTCCTATCAAAATAAAAAAAAACAGTTATCCATATAAACAAAAATTAAATTTCCTCTTTTTAATTCCAAGATTTCTATTATGATCATGTTATTATTATTATTCTTATTATTCTTATTATTATTCTTATTGTTGTTGTTGTTCTATTTTTAATACCCATTTTTGATATCCCGCTGACATTTTTGCAATAAATACCAACTCTGGGTACATTTTTTGAAAATCTATAATAGAATGATTGGTTGTCACCGAATTATCAACATATTTGAGTTGACCATCCACCAAAACTCCTCTACCAGATTTTATATCTTGAAATGCGTTATTAAGCATTCTTAATGTTTTTCTCTGTGGATAAATCCCGCTGATCTCTGTTAATATGCTTGTTTTTTGTTTTTCCCTTTCTTCACCATTTAATCCCCATAATGCTATATTACGATTCCACCCTTTTAATAAATGTTTATTCACAAATTCGCTAGCCTCCAAAATTTTACCCATGAAAATTAATGTTTGAGCATATTGATTATAATTTGTACAATCGAATGAGTAACCCTCGGATTCAAGTTTTTTCCATTCTTGACAGATTAAATCATATCTTTGGGCACAGCGCAGGGCATCAATTAAAATTGAAACAATTTGACAAGTTGGCCTTATTAACCTATTAGTTCTTAATGACTTTATGGTCGGCGATCCGATAATATGCCTTTGCTCGTCCATTTCTTTCCGAATTTTTATGCTATCAGCATTATTTTTGGTGCTTTTTTTTGTTTTTCTTTTCTTTTTCATTGTCACCTTTGGCTCAGCTAGAGTTTTCAAAGGAAATGAATTCGACGGTTTACTTTTCATCAGATCTCGACGCAAAATTTTCCACACTTCCCAAACAGCCTCATAATCACCACAGTTACGATATCCATCCATTAATATAGTGTATGTAACTTCATTCGGTTGAATACCATATATGAGCATCTCATGAAATATTTTTGTCGCGGCTTTACTTCTTCCTTCTTTTGCATAGGCATTCATTATCGGTGTGAATATATAAGCATGTGGTATTATTTTTTTATCTGATATTTTCGTTTCATCCACCCCATCATCCGGTTCCTCATCTTTTTTCAACAACGAGGAAAGGGTACGAGATGAAGATGATTCTATCCATGATCGTTCAATCAATTCAGACAACAAAGATCGAGCCACCCTTAGATTTCCTGCTCGTGAATTTCCATCAATCAATATCGCATAAGTGATCAGAGTTGGTTTAATATTTGAAGAGACCATTTCTTCAAATAATTCATGTGCCCTTTCAAGCTTACCAATTCGTGAATACGCGTGCATTAATACATTATATGTGGATGCCCCGGGTCTGTCAGATTTCTTGATAGATCGCAGTAAAGACTCTGCTGAAGTCAAACTTTTTTTTGAACACATAGCTTCCATAAGGCAGGAATATGAGTAACTATTTAGATGAAGCCTGTTCTTGACCATTTCATCATAAAAACTTTCAACTTTCTCGAGATCTTTTACTTTTGTATAAGCATTCAATAAAACATTATACGTGTGAAGTTGTGGCTGGATACCTGAATTTTTCATATCTTTAAAGATCTTTTCTGCTCCTTTCAAATCAGATGCTTTTGCGTAAGCATCGATGAGAGATGTATAGGTGTAGGCGTTCTCCTTAATCCCATATGAACGCATCTCATTGAATAACATCGTAGCACCTAGAGAATCCCCTCGATTCGCAAAAAGGGAAATCAGAGAATTGTACGTATAAGAATCAGGTTGATAACCAGCTTCTATCATTTTTCGACAAACTTTAAATGCTTTCTCTAAATCATGATGCGTACAATAGCCCGAAATCAAAATATTATATACTATAAAGTCCGGGTAAATGTCTTCCTCGATCATCCGACTGTAAACTCTTTCCATCGATTCAATATCATTTACCTTGCAAAACAATTGAATCAACGAAGCATATACTTCAAAGCTTGGCTTAATTCCATTATATTTCATTGATTTACAAATTTGAAGGGCCGAATTGACATTTCCAAGTTTCGCATAACCTTTTATGATTTGATAGAAATATTTCACTTTCGGTAGATGACCTGCATTTAACATTTTATCAGTTAGATCATGTGCTTTATTGAAATCTGAAGCTAGAATATACTTGTCGAACGTGGCTTGATATACATCCATTAAGAGGTTTGAATGTTTACTCGCTTCTAGAAATGGTGCCGCAGCTTTCATTCTGTTCCAAAGTTCAAGAGCTGAATTGAATTCTCCAAGTTTCCCATAACCTTTCATAACTTGAACGAAATATTCCATTTTCGGGTTATGACCTTCATTCAATACATCCTCAATTAGATCATGAGCTTTTTTGAAATTTGAAGCTCTAACATACATATCAAACACACTTTGATATATATCTGGATCCAAGATTCGTTTGGCTCGTTTGTATCTGTCCAGCAGTTGCGCCACTTTATCCAATTCTTCCTTTTCTATTAATTTCCAAATAAAAATTTGACATTCATTATAGTCTAAGGGCATTTCTGATGCTTCCATTTGCTTAAAGAGTTCAAAGGCCTCACTGATTCTCGAGCTACTAATTAATTTGTTCAGAGTTTCCTTTGCCAATGAAACATCGACTAGAGATCGATCTATGAGTTTATTGAAACAAGCTATAGAATTAATTTCTATTTTATCAAGGAGGACCATTTTAATAAAGTTTTTTTGTTGCTTATTGGTAGAAAATTTACTGTTCATCATCTCAATTAAGCTTGCCATTTCCTCAAATTTTCCTGCCTTTACATAGGCTTGAATTATCCCAATCAAACTCTCGTTTAAGGGAGGTTCTATGCGAGACATTTTTTGGGGTTTCCCCCTTACTATTTGATCCAAGATTTCACGAGCTTGCTCTAGTTTATCAATTTTCAAGTAGGCCTTAATCAGAAGAATGTCGTCGCTTTCACAAATGTGGTAATTGCATTTTTTCATATCATTGCGTAATCTCAATAATTTTTCTACTGCATCTTCACCATGTTCTTTCGCTATTATTCGTTTCATAAAAACACGAAAAATTTTGTCCTCAATCTTTTTGTGGACACCCCTTTCGACCATATCTAAATAGGTTTTCCATAGATCTGATTCATCAGCTCGCTCATTTCGCAAGAGTCGCCTTAGACGACTATCATCCTGTGACTGTGCCAAAGTAAATGCAAATCTAAGAATACGTCTTGACTGATTTATCAAATTGAAGGGTGCCGGTAAGCGAGGTTGTGAAAATTCACACAAACCTATATCTGATAACAGTAGGTTCTTATTTCGTGACCTATATTTTAGTAAGTTTTTCGCCGTTATGTGAGCGAGGCAAAATCTACTCTCTTGCGAGTTAAGAGTCTTAGAAGTCGAACTCTGTTTACTTGGACCGTTTCTTCTCCACGGTGCGAGGATGCGTGCATACCTCACAGAAGCACAAGTTGTGTTTACAGCTTGTTGTTGACGCTGAGAACGGTGTCCATAGGAAAGCTTTTGTCTTTCGTATTCAGCAAGAAAAGAGGTGTTGGTAGCGGTAGCGTTATATGAACCTGCTCTCCAAATATTCGTCGCAGGAGCACTTGTTGGTAGTAACGTCGCAGTGTAACTTGAAGCGTAATTGCTTGTAAAATAAGAGCGTCGACCACTTTTCTCGAATTTTAAATTGCAAACATCCAGATAAGTTATTTTTGAGCCTGCGAGTCCAGTGAATGTCTTGGGTGGCACTGAAGCAATTTGCATGAGTTCTCAACTATGTTCACCCTGACGAATTAGCGAGACCAAAAAGCAACTACCCGATGTTCAGGAAAAATAAAATAAAATAATTCAAAATGATCACGACAATCTTGGATTTTGAGGTTTCACAAACATCAGAACGTCAGTTCCCAAAATTGGTGAGAGCTGACAAAGATTCACACTTCAGTTGAATAAAGCTGCTATTAATATATCTGATTTACAGCGTGGAGCGTTCAAATGGCACATTAGTACTACCTGCTAGAAGTTTAATGAACAAATAAAGTAATGTGCATCGTATCAATAATGTTTGAGGTTTCCATATTATCATATTTGCAGAACTTCATTCTCCTGTTTTCCCCTAAAACTACCTTTTGTCCCTTTTAAATAGCAAGACAGTGATATATTTAATGCTTGCCAGCTCTGAAAAAATAGCGCCACGAAGCGAGCGCGAAAGAAAAGTCAAGTCTATGCAAGTTACCCCTTTACCTTCTTCACCACAAGCAAGAGCAAGACCACTTACCATGCATCTCTCAGCACAAGATCAACCATTATACCCTACTACAGAAGCCAACAACTCCTCAGCATCGCTGGGCCTTTCTCCTGACGGTGATGGTGGCTCTATAAGCTCATTTCGAACATTAGAAACTTATGACCAGGACAGCATAACTTCTGATACCGTTGTCGATTCCGTGATTGAGCCTGAAGGAGTTATAAAATATCTTTGTGACATAGAAGTATGCTTCAGATTGTCAAGTTTTTCAAGCTCATTTTCAAAATTGGCTCGATAATTGTTTATTAAACAATTCTCTTTTTCAAACTAGGGAGGCCTTGCATTAATATTAGAGCGGGTTAGACAAGACGCACAATCATGTAAAGTAGGTGAATTGTGCAAAAATCATTTTATTTTGCAACTTAAGCCTCTGTTTCTCATCAAAACTCAAATTGTATAAAGGAAGCTGCTCTCTTTTTAAGGAAACGAGCTGCAATTGAAGAAGAATATGGACGCATGATGATAAAATTAGCAAGGGGTATCCAAGAAAGCCATCAAACCAACATCAACAAGCAAGGGTACTTTTTAAAGAAATCTTTTTACCTCGAGATAAATATTCATAGTTAGTCATAAATTCCTTTTTTAATAGCACGTATGGTGATAGTTGGATAGCTATGATGAAACTTCATGAAGCTATCGGTGAAAATCGGTTAAATTTTGCAGATGGCATTAACAAAATATCTGACGAGCTGTCGGCACACTTTAAAGATACCGAAAAAAGTCGAAAAAATGTGGGTGTACGCGTCAACTTCAGTGTCCATATTTCATCTGCTTATTTTTTCCTCATAATAATTTTCATCTTCACCAGCTCAAGGATGCCGGGCAAAAGTACGAAAAAAATATTCTGGAAGCTGAACAAGCATTGGAGAAGGTCTATATTTTCTTTTAAGAAAAAATATATATATATTAAAATTTAATATCACGATTTTTTTTTTATTTTTTTATTTTTAGGCTAAATTTAAATACGATTCACATAGTGAGGAATGGGAACGCAAAGTATTAGAGAAGAATGGAGATGTAATTCCTGCATCAAAAAGAACAATAACAAAAGCTATATTTGCCAATAAACCGAAGACTTCGATTCAGGTTTTGATGGTTACATTTGATTCTCGAATTTTATTTTGTTTATCGAAAATTAACTAAAAATACAAAAACACTTAATTGAAGTTGGTAAAGATGGAAGAGGAGGCTAGTAAGAAAGCGGCTGCAGCAAACGAGAATTATAAATCACATTTACTAAATACAAACACAACACGCCATGATTATTATAATGTTCGTCTACCTCGCATGATTACGGTAAGGCTTTAATACATAAAAGCCATTTGTGCATGTTTTGTTACGCTAAATATGAACTTTCAAGAACTCTGCTCTTGTTAATATTTCCAAAAAGGCCCTCAAAGATACCGCAGACGAATGCGATGCAGCCCTGCAATATCATTTGGCACGGTACTCTTACCTGTTTGAAAACACCATGGTAAGCGACGCATTGGTTATCAGCCCCGTCAATTCAGAAGATGGTAATTATGAAAGCACGCACAGAACAGGGCGCGATTTTTTCCTGCGTGATATATACACCCTTCATATTTTGTGAAATATATTAATCAATCTTTTTGCGGTATTTTCAAGGGCCTTCATTACGTAAGGTGATTGAGCAAATTGATAATGAAGCAGATTTTGAATCATATGTAGTAGGAACCGGTGCGAAAGCTAGAAGGGTCAAACGAAAAGATATAACTTATGAAGAATACTCTGTAGTAAGTGTTTACATATTTGAAGGTGGTTTAAAACAACTCGAGGGTATAGTGAATAATCGAATAATATTTTTTCACATCTACTAAATATAGTCACCCCAAGTTCTAGATATTATTAATCCAAGAAACATTTTTGGAGTAGATCTAGCCGAACAAATGGAGCGTGATGGACACGAACTTCCGCTGATTGTGGTCAAGTGCGCCGAAGCAATCGAAAAACATGGTAAATTCTTTTTTCATTACGTTGGCCAATTCTCTTGCCATATTTAACAAAAAATTTTATACATAGGACTCGACAGTCAGGGAATATATCGTCTGACAGGTGCCACTTTACAAATTCAAAAACTAAAAATATTATTTGACAGAAGTAAGTCCATTCTTTTTTTGTTCTGATTTTTTGTACAAACGTCAAGAAAGTTTGTATTCTTATAACACTGGGAACTTTCAAGATGCCGAGGCAGTCGATCTGAATGCGGAAGAATACATAATAGATATTAATTGTATTGCAGCCCTGTTAAAATTATGGCTCCGTGATTTACCCGAGCCCTTGTTTACTTATTCAATGTATCATGATTTTATTAGTGCCGCAAGTAAGTTCACTTTTTCTTCTCTTTGTGTTAAGGAATAAATATATTAATTTGAGCTTTTCACCCTCTTTGCTCACAGAAATTGAGGATCCAAAGCGGCGAGTCATCGCACTTCATGAAAGAGTTAATTTACTACCAGATCCGAATTACAGTACTTTAAATTACCTAATGGGACATTTGGATAAGTGGGTAAAACATTAAAGTGTTTTAATATCCTTTAAGTAAATTGAAGTCTAAATTATAAATTTTCTAGAGTTGTGGCTAACCAAAAAATCAACAAAATGGGAGTCCAGAATCTAGCGATAGTATTTGGACCAACTTTACTCAGGGCTCCTCTTGTAAGCCCAATCACCTCTGTATCATCGACCGCATCACTAAATATGATGCCTTTAAATACAGTCGATGGAATAGGGCTGAATGATATGGGATGGCAATGCAAAGTAGTCGAGACAATTCTGGATAATTATCGAGTCATTTTTGTTCAGGACTTGTGAGAATGAAAAATGGTTGGATGGTTTCCAACAGCAAAAGCTGCCCACCTTATTTTATTGAGAATGACTGGCAAGATGCGTCTCGTGAAAAGCTAGCTGGAGAAACGATTCACCCAATACTGATCGAGAGAGATGACTCAAAAAAGACAACGACCCACGACACATGATGTGGACATTTCTCAGCACCAAAAAATTCTCCCAAAAAAGTCCAGACTTTGAAGTAAGTTGTTTTTGACGAACCATTATCTTCTCGACCTAATTCCGCGATATTGGTGTTGATGGCATCGATTGCCATAATTTTATTATTATTCATTGATTTCTCAGATGGAACTATGGGATTTTAGAATGCTTCTTGAATCTTCTAACTTGCCACAGGTATATCAGCGGTATAAAAGCCTATGTATGCCAGGCATGAATTTTTTTGCTTGCTCTGCTTCTCTGAAAGTTTTGCTTGTTCCATGAATGATATCTATGATAATAGTGAAATTTCCGTCGACTGACATTACAACTTAGCGAGAATCAAAACACTTTTATTACAACCAATCACACTGACTTATCGGTATGGATAGAAAATAGTTTCACAGTTTTGGCATTGTTTCATTTATCCATTCACCTATCCATTCATCAAAATATTCTTTCAACGCAATAATAATAATTTATTCAAATGTTCATAGTTACATAATTTTCAGAACGTTATTTAGAATAAATGTGAGGTTAAGTTTTGTAATATAATTTTAAGCACTATATAGTACTAGTACTCGCTCATTAACGACATCATACGAGTTTATTATTAAGACCTTGGGTCATGGCTTTTGTTTATGCCAGAGAATGACATTAAATTCAAAATTTGGGTCTCGACTAACTACTTGGGACCAAAATTATGTATAGGAAAAGTAAATCACCTTCTTTACTTCACGCTATTAATATTAAAAGCAATAACAGAAACGAACTTGTCTTTTCCCTCGTAATACCAAACATTCTCCATCATTAAATTTATAACATATTGCTATTACTAGATTCTATTTTCAGGATTAATCCTTATTCCTGAATTCTCAATTTTTACTATCCTGGTGGTAACATGGTAGCATCTACTTGTGAATCTTCACTCTGCTTCTCGAATCCTACATCTGATATATCGTGTATTGGGGTACGTGGTAATGCCATCATTCCTAGAAATATAAAAATCAAAACTTTAGTAGTGAGTTAAAGGAAACACGCATTCTTTATTCAATCATCAAAGACCAATACAACATACCACTCCGTGCAGCTTCTAAAATTCCAAATGGTTTGACTAATTTTATGAAAGCATCAACTCTTGACGGTTTCGCCGATAATTCAATCACCACATTAAAATTCGATACATCCACTAGTTTTCCACCAAACATTTTAGCGAGATCCTTGAGCGCACATAGATGTGAATGTTTCTGTCTTAATGCCGATGAAGGGGTCATGGGTTCTGATCTAAAGTTATCATCCGATTCATTGGGATCAAATTTCTAGAATGACAAAGAGAAATATGTTTTTACGAGATCTGGTTCCTAACATCATTATTACGATGAAATCGGTTCATACTTGAGAAATCTCTAAATCAGCTTCGGGCATAAATTTGTCATCATAAACATCGTGTTTAATGGCAGCGAGTTGTTCATGTAAATGTTCCAGTCCCAAGATTGAGACTTTAATTAACAATAATTCTCGTTCAACAATAGTAGTCTCGGTATAATCTAAAACGGCCCAAACGGGTACCTAAATCGCAAAAAAAAAATCATATTTATAATTAATTAATCAAAAAAAATTGAAAACCTCGAGCGAGTTTTTGGATTAGCTCTCACCAAATCTTCTAATTGTCGTCTGGCTTGTTCGACCACGTCATCTCGACCTCTTAACACAATAGTCATTCTACTCAAATCAACAGCCTCAGTCCTCGCAACCACTAACGAATCAATATTAAATCCTCGTCCAGCCAAAATCCCACTAATACGACTCAAAACACCCGGTTCATTTTGTACCAAACAATTCAAAATATGTCTTTTTGCGGGTGCACGTGATGGACCCGGGGTATTATAAAGGATATTGGTAACCGCTTCTTCGGCTGATGGGGTTGGGGTATTGATTTGTGGTAATGGTGGCGGTTTTTGACGTGGGTGTTTTAGTTTGTAGGTAATTGCTGAGGTTGCTGATTCTGTGCTAGTAGTTTTTGATCGAAAGAAGTTAGTTTTCGGAGAAAGGTTTGGGAAACATGATGATGATGATGATGATGAGGATGATTGAAGAATTGGTAACTGGAGGTGCGGTGATAGTAGACGATTGGAAAAATTAGAACTTGTATTTTTGTTGATTTCTTTTTTGATGAAATTAGAGAATGAACGAGATGAAAGCTGTAGGAAAAATGAAATATCAATTGGTAATAAATAGCTGGAAACGTTAATAAGAGTTTAGATATTAATTAATTTTCCAAAAATTCATCCTTTCGACAATCAGTAATTATTGGGCTTGCCATAAAAACAATGCTTAAAAATTGATATCACCAAGAAATTTTTTTTTCCTTCACCCACTAACTACATCGCCGTTTTATTAGTCTTTACTACCAAATAAACACTTACCACAAATGAAGTCTTGAAATGAACAGTTAAAATTTTTTGAGGTCCATGCAAATACATTTTTTGGTTGTCTATATAAAGAATTTAAATTATCCTGACTTTTCAAAAAGTTTTATTTACATGGAAAAATTAAGTGATTCGTGGTGTCCAAACCCAAGTGAAATGTAAAACTATATATATCTTAAACCAAAATTTTTTGTGTTTTAGGGTATGGATAAAACAGAATAAGGGAAAGGGATGCCCGAAATGTGGTCAAAAAAATGTTGTCCTCGGAGACAATGATGCAGGTGATGGTCTCTATTTAAAACAAGATTATCAAAAGCTGTGACAGAATGATAAGGAACAAAATCTCAGGGGCCAATGATATATTCTTAAAAAACATATTTTACTAAATAAAGATCTATAACTTTGAGAGAATATTAATATTTTCAAAATGTCAACAAGTAACCAGGAAATTAAAGAGTATAAAAGTTTGTCTTTAACTAACAGTGAATCATCAACCTTAATACAACAACTGTCATCAGCTCCAAAAATATCAATGACACTATTATCATCATCCGAATTCAATATTGAAACTTGTCCGCCTATACCTACCACAACTCCTTCGATGCATGTACCTCAACCACAGTCACCTTCACACCTGCCTCAGTTCCCACTAAAAACTCTTCAAACAGCAAGGAAAATAAATAGCGTACATACTGAAGTACTGGTCACAGGGTTTCGCAATAGGATATTAATTTTGGTGACGCAATATGATAAGATTGGGAGTTTGGTGCGTTAAATGAATTTTTTGATAGTTTAATCAATTCACTCCTATTCAACCCATTCTCTGTTTGATTTTCATTTAAATCTTAACAAACAAATAGTTATACACAACACTAGATTCCCTATCACCAATCAGTTTCCTCTCCAATTCGAATTCTACATCAGGGGATCCTCCAACCCCATCTAGAACAACTAATGTTTTACTCGGGGCTTACTCGACCTTGTATCATCTTTACGCGTCATTGATTTCGGAAATGATCTCGCGGGAAAATCCAGTTGATTCGAGAGATGTTGTTGTTGGATTGGCTTTATGGATGGGAAAAGAGGGTGAGGATGAAAAAAATAGTAAGAGGGCGTTAGATTTACACAATGAATTATTTGATCGTGAATTTTTTGATGAAATTCAGGATATGATTCGTGAATGTCGTGTTTGGTGATTTGAGTTTATGTGTATAATTAAATAGGCAGATTTTAAACTGAAAGAATAATAAAATAAATTTTCAAAATGCATATGTTAATATTTAGTCTTACTAATTATTAATAAAATATTTTTATAATGCTTATTACAATTTTATTATGTTTAATTTTGAGTTTAATAACCAATTTAACTAAAAAATATTTATTATATAAAAAGTATATTTTTAATAAAGTAAATAATATATAAACCATAATAAATGAATTACAAAAAAATAAGTTATACATAAAAATTTATTTATAATAATATATAATATTTATTAATTTTTTAATTATATTTATTATTTAAAATATAAAATTAAATCCACATTAATTTTAATTTTAACATATAATTTGTAATTTTAATTAAAAAAAAAAAATTGCAAAAAAAATTAAAATATATATATATATAAAAATTAAAAAAAAATTAAAATATGTTTTATACTTTTCAAAAATTTTTCAATTGCAAATAATAAAAAGAATATTTATATGACAAAATTTTAATTTATTTATAAATAAATATATAAGAAATTATTAATTTAATCAATGAACAAATGAAAATTGCATCAAAAAAATCAAAAATATATATACATATATAAATAAAATTATTAATATAAATAAAAAATTGTAAAATAAATGATTACTTAAAGCTTAGTATTATTATTCATTTTTTGAAATTCTATTTATTTATTTCCAATCTTAATAAGATTATCAAATCTAATTTTACGTTTTTTCTGCATTTTGTCAAAAAGGAAATCATGAATCGCACGAGCATTTCATGAATTTCAGTTTAGAGATCGCAAACAATAAATATTATGATAAACAAACCGAGATGTAAGGTTGAAAAAAGCAAAAGTCATAATGATTTCAACCTGTGTCATGACGTAATTGGCCTAATGGCTATTCGTCTTGGCAGTTCCTTTTTGATCCGAGAAGGGTCATTGAATTAAACCATTTATTTGGTTTAGGTCCATGAGGCATTCTAAATTGGTCTTTTAATAATGTGGAGGAATATTTCCATTGCAGCCTTAATAAGTTTTTTGTTCTTAGGGTTTGCCATGGATGAATAAACCTCAAAGGGTTTTGATAAATGAATTTTATTAGTAATCAATACATCGCCTAATTTTTTAACAAAAGGTTCCTTTTCGAGATTTGGAAATTGAGGCAAAAAGAAAGATTTAATGTGCGTCTAAAGCCAAAAATACTCCCTGGAAAATGAAAATTTAAAAGATACAAAAACTCATGAAAGAGACTTGAACAACCATTTCATTATTTATTTAGGTTAAAATATCTAGTTATAATTTTTGAAAGTACAAATATTATAGAAACAAGGCGAGTATATTGGTTTTCACCTTTTTTTAAATGTTATGTTTACAAACGAGAAACTCAAAACCAATTTAGGATTTTTTGGTTCTAATATTTAACTCATTATCGTTAGCTGATTAGTAATTATTGCTAATTATGTTGACTCCAAGGGACAAGCCAATTGATAGATCTGCAAAAAATTCTATGTACCTATCGTATGGAGTCTGCCATTATTTTACTTAACAGTTTAATATAGAAAGAAACCATATTAACATCTCGAGAGGGAAGTTTTCCACCTAAATTAGAAAGATCTCTTCATCTAAGAATCAAGATGATAATATAATCAAAAACTTTTATTATTGATTTCGCCACAGCTCGTAAATTTGAACGTTACTTTCATTAGCTGATTCACCAAGACCATCTAAAATTCTCATCTTCAATTTCGAATTCAAGCTTTTGAAAAATTTACATTCTTCTTCGAATGTCAAACCTCGACGTTTGTATCCAAGAAATATTTTGGTCACTCCAGGTGTACAAAGAGCGAAAAAAGTTTCAATGAGCACTTCAAAAAGCTCTGTAGGAATAATGTTAAAAATCAATGAATTATCTTTTAAACCATGAACTTCAGGTATTTTGCTTACCCGGTTCGTAAACCACGTCAGACGCCAAAACTACATCAATCACTCCGATATTCTTTGCCTTTGACAATTCGCCCCATCGTAACGTCTTAATCTCAATCTCGACTTTATCATGATTCTGAAAAAGATATTGATTCAGAGAATGATTGGTTTGAATCAAGCCTAGGGCTTCCTCCAAATCAGTTAGAATGATTGCTGCCTTCTCATGCTTTGAAACAATATAGGTATCATTTTTGGGAGGGAGATTAGAAATCAGTGCGGCGAGATAGAGTCCAACAAATCCGGTCCCTGTTGATAGGTCCAAGATCTTTTTACCGTATAGAGCTGACGGATCTTGTACGAGCTTGTCTTTAAATAATTGAACTATAATGAACGCAGAATCCCAAACTTTACCGGGGATTCCAAAGTCCCAGAGTTCCTTGATTAAGAGATTTTTACCATTCGGTAATTCGAAAGCTCTGAAACTATTCACTAAACTATCATCCCAATGGAGTTTTGATGGCGCTAACTGTGATAATTGGGGTGACGAAAGCCCATCCTGTGATAATTTTGAAGGCGTGATAGCTTGGCTAGGAGAAAGGCAATGGTACTCACAAAAAGACTTTAAACCTTGACATGTCGTCAAATGAATTGGCCCAATCACCAGTGGCACAAGGTGATGCCCAAGTGATTTAGGGATGTCATCTCCGGTCAATTTACTATTCTCAGGGGAATTGCTAATACTTTTATCAATCATTTCCTTAACAGGATAAACTTGAAGGTAAAGAATTGAAAGATTCTCTGATTCCTCGGAAACTTCTTGATGTATGAAATTAGCCATAGATTGATTTTTCCTCGTTATTTTGAATTCCAAACCACCTAAACCACCACTTCGTACGCCTGCCCATTCAGTGGCTGTCAATCCACTCCACTCGCAAGATACGGCACTCAATGCCCTAACTTGAACCTCAAAATTTTCATCTTCATTGGACCTTTTATCACCGATATAGAGAATTTTGCATCCTAGTGTATAGCCGTCGACACCATCCATGTCTGCTCGTTTAAACAAACCCATTTCGCTTACAACCATAATATCCATCGTGTACCACATTTCAAGATGGATATTCGGATGGATCGGCTTTCGTAATAATAAACGATAATGAAATCTTTGCACAAATTTCTGAAAATCCTTTGCACTCTCATTAACTAACCGAAATGCTTGGGCAGGATCGTTCCGCCGACAATTATCTTGCTCCAAAAGATTTTCTATTCGGCCCAGACGTTCAATAACGCATTGAAGATTAATTATTATCGATCTTTGGCCAGTCTGGGCAATTAATGGCACCATATATTTTAAAAGTGGCGACAAGATCCCATCCTTGAGATTGGCAAGGTTATTATGCTCCCGAATCAATAATTTTAATCTAATCAGATCTTTCTTGGTCAATTCCCATTTTTCTAGGGATTCAAAGGCAAGACTTCTTAACCATAGTGCCAGAACATGACAAAATAAAGAATCAGAAGTTTTTTTATTTTGATTCTTGGATGTCAGAACAACCAACTCCGAACTCTCTTCAATAGATAGCTTTAGAACCTCCAAAGCATCGGCCAACACCTTTGAGAAATCCCTTTCTTGTTGATAACACATGGCTCGAGCTAAGAAGGCATGTTTAATAACGTCATGTTTAGTTGTAGTGAAATTTTTTCGATATCTTGATATGTGCTCGGTTAAAAGATTTATGGCAGTAGAATAGTCTCCAGAGGTGAAGGCTTGACTAATTTCCGAATTTCCATAGCGTGGAGACGGATAGGTAGGTGCTTTACAACGTCCATACCAGGGCTGCGGGTTCGGTTTGTAATAGATTGACATTTCAGAAGTAAGCTGTTTTCTCAGTAGCCGTGTCTATTGGCTCAGAAAAAAACGAGTATGGTCTTTCTTGGGTGCGGCAAAAGCTTGACACTTTCTAAATGTCAGGCGGAAGTTTTAAACAAGAAAGCATAAACCTTTTGAAAATTGAATGAAGTTTCTAAGGTTATTTTTTGTTCACAAAGACTTAATTTGATTGATAATGTTAAAGGAAGTAATTCGAATTTAGAGCTTACAAGGGTTCAAAAGCACTGAGAACAAGTTGTTTAACAGTAATCATCGATCTTTTTTATTTGGTAGTGAAAAAAAGATATTCTGACCTATTTTGGCTAGTGAAAAGTTGATGAATCTCGAGAACAAATTGTACAACGCGACGTTGCAAATATTTGGTCAGGTCACGTATTTTATAAAGCAAATTGTTCAATATAAAAAGTAATTAAAATTTTGTACAGCTAAAATTCAAAATTTTCAAAAAATAAACAAAATTGACATAAAATAAGTACCATTAAAATTAAATCTTTTATTATTTTTATAAGTCAAATCAAAAATGGTTTCGACAATTAACATTAAAATTGTGTAATTGCCAGGTTTTATTTTTAATCTTTTTTAATCCATATTAAATATATGGGGCATGCTACAACAAAATAAAGATTCAAGATGATGCTGCTTTCGCCGATGTTGGCGTAATATGTTTTTTTTTTTCTTAGCTTCCAAAATACTCTTGTTATCGAAGATTATTGGAATTGGCTTGAATTAATTAATTAATTTCTTTCTTTTTTTCTTTCTTTCTTTCTTTCTTTCTTTCTTTCTTTCTTTCTTTCTTTCTTTCTTTCTTTCTTTCTTTCTTTCTTTCTCTTTCTTTCTTTCTTTAATTGTTGTTCAGTTTTTAATTTTATCTTTTTTTTTTCTTTATTTTAGCGTAGTCTTTGGAGTCAAAGAGTTTGAAAGCTAATTGGTCATTTTTAATGGAATCTGCATTCATTGTTTCATTTCATCTAAAATTAAAATTATGGCAATCATAACCTAAATTTTATTAAATAAGTGTTATTTGATAAACAATTTTTTTTTGCAACAATATTATCTCTTTTTAAAACATTAAAAATCAGGTTTAATTTTTATTTTCTCTTAATTTTTCTATTCATAGATATTACATACATGTAAAAGCTAATTTGTTTTAATCAGCTTTCCAATTAAAATACTAATAAAATAACTTAATAAACTTGGTTTAATAGCTTATTTATAATATTTTTTTATTTTTTCCAATATTAGTTTTAAGAACAAACAATATATTTGCCCATTTTTAAAGAATTAAACAACTTTGTTTATTTAAAACAAACAATCTGTATTAAATATATTTGCAAAAATTTGTAAATATAAATCTTAAAAGTTTAAATTATTTAAAATAATGTTTTTTAAATAACCAAATAAATTTTTTGTAATTAGCAATAATATTAAACAGTTTATATATTATTAACCATTTAATTTTGTAAGTTAAATGATTTTTTTTTTAAAAAATTAAGATTTTTCTTAATACAGTCAGACCTCCATAAAAGAACCTTCGATAAAAGAACAACCTCTTACAAAAAACATTTTTTTATAGAACCAATTGATTAATTAAAAATTTTCCCTTTATATAAAAACAATCTATAAAGAAACAAGAACATAATTTTATCGAAATTTACCTTCATATAAGAACAAATATCACGTGCTAGATGTTAATTGGTAATTGGGAAAAGAGTTAGAACGTATTGAATTGATTTCATCCTAACTTTCTTTTAAATCGATTTACATTGGATTTACTCTTTTTGATCTTGTCTGTTTTCACGTACAGCCACTTAGTCCCTATTATATTCCAATTCAGGCTTGCTAAAACCAAATCTAATATTATCATTATAGGCACATTTTCTAACAGACTTGCTAAATTATCATAATGTCGGAACCTTTATTCAAAAAACAAAAACGAGCAGCAGTTAATGATGCTCTTTGTAAAGAAATTTGTCAATATTCCAAAAATCATTATGGCATGAAACATGATGATATTGTAGCTTACTTCAATCATAAATATCCAGAACTTCATATTTCTCGTCCAACTGTCTCCAAGATAATCAAAGAGCATGCAAAGTGGTTGAATATTGAAATTGATAAAATCTCAAAAAGATCTATTTGACACAAAAGCATTAAATTTCCATTATTAGACCAAGCTTTAAGTTATTGGGTAGAACAAGTAACTGCAGTCACTATCGAATTCAATGATCAACTAATTAAAGAGAAAGGAAAAAAATTTGCCAAACTTCTTGGTATACACAAAAATGAAATGCAATTCTCAAATAGATGGATTCAAAAATTTAAAAAACGAAACCAGTTATGTGTTTACCGATTTCATGGTGAGGCAGGAAGTGTATCAACTGAAAGTTCACCAGAAGAATGAAGAAAATTAAAAACCATTATATCCAAATTTGATCCTGCTGACATATATAATGCTGATGAAACAGGATTATTTTTTCGTATTGGACCAAAATCAAACACCTGCAAAACGTCGAAATGCAGGAAAAAAATTGGTATATTATATTTACCAATTTTTATCATTATTTATTATTGTTATTTTAAATTAATTGGGTTTTTTATAGTATAAATCTTGGATTACAATTTTTCTTGCTACAAATTCAACTGGATCTCACAAATTGCAACCTTTAGTAATTGGACATGCAAAAAATCCAAGATGCTTTAAAGGAACTTCCAACCTACCAGTGATTTACAAATTCAATTCCAAAGCAAAGATGCGCTCAGATATATGGAAAGCATGGCTCAAATATATAAATGAAGGCTTTCGAATTCAAAATCGGCATATATTACTTTTGGTTGATAATGCAACTTCTCATCATACTCAAATTGGGAAAGATTCATTCCAATTAACCAATATTACTTTGCACTATTTTCCTTCAAATACTACATCACATCTTCAACCAATGGATGCTGGCATTATCAAATCTTTCAAAAGGCAAATATAAGCACTTATATTGTCAACATATTTTACATCAATTTGAACAAAAAATTAATATTGCACAATTAAGTAATATAATATATACACTATTATTATCATTATATATTATATAATTTTATCTAATATTAATTTATTTTTTAGAAATAAATTAAACATAAAACAGACAATTGATTATGTTGTTCAATCATGGTTTCAAGTAATATCTGTTACAATTCAAAACAGTTGGCAAAAAACGGATATTCTTTTCTATAATCAAGAATTAAAAATTCAAGAATCCGAAACATCAATTGCTATGGATATATTCAATAATTTACTATCAAATGCACAACAATTGGTCAAAAATCTCCAAGATTATACTATAGCAGTTGATAAATTATTGGCAACTGAAAATATTCTTGATGATAATGAAATTGTAGATATGGTTTTAGCCGATGCTCAAATTGAAACCAATACGATTAATGACTCGGAAGAAGAATTAAAAAAATCTCCACCTGCTATAATTACAATTACAGAAGCATATGAAGCATTAAAAAAGGTAATTAGATTTGAAGAGCAATTAGCAGAAGAAAATTCTAGTATAAAAAATCAAAATTTACTTAGAAAAAAATTATATGAATACGAAAAAATGAAGAAAAATTCTAAAAAACAGGTAAAAATTAATCAATATTTTAATAATAATAATAATAATAATAATTGATTGATTTAATAAATAAATATAGTTTATTTGATAATAATTATAAAACTCTATAATAGAACACCTCTAAAATAGAACATAATTTGCATGTCCCAATTGTGTTCTTTTACAATATAAACAATAATATTTATATGAAATTTATTATCTAAATTAAGAATAAAAACATATAAAAACATTATTAATATTAATTATTAATAAAACATAACCACTTTTTTTGAAAACATTTTATAATTTTCTGTTTTTTAATTGTTTAAAGATAAATATTAAAATTATTCATCTAAAATTCTTCAAAAAAAAAAATAGTTTTTGAAAAAGTTTTTGTTTTTGCTGTTTTATAAATTTTCAATATTTTACAAAATATTAATTTTTTTGTATAAAAACTAGAAAAAACCTTTTTTTTTCTATATTCCAAATTCTTAAAGAATGTATTATTTCTAAAAGAAGTTTTTTTTTTGTTTTTACTTATTTTTTGCTATTTAATTAGATACTTCAAAATTAATTACAAACCTGTCAACATTAATAGTGGTTTGAATATAAAAAAGTCTGGTGTTAATTCTATAATTTCGAAATTGTCTATTAGAAAAAAATACAAAAGTAATATTTTAAAGAAATTTGTTGTTGGTATCAATATTGGTATTTCTTAAAAGTTATCTAAAACTAATAAAGTGGCTGGTTTAGATATTGGCAACACTATTAATACTAAGAACATAAATATAAATAAGAAGTTTTTTGTAAAAAAAACCAGTTTTCAGCTTGGTAATAATAATGAATTAAAACACAAAAATATTAACATAACTTTCAAAAAGCTAAAAAAAATTGTTACTAAATGTGTTTTTAAGAAATTTTTTGAGCAAATTGACTTTAATATTAGCAGTAACAATAAAAATAATGTTTTGAATAGCTCTATTTTTCTTTCTTTTTTTTTTAAATTTTTAGTGAATATTTTGGTCTGCAAATTTTTTGTTTTAAATATTAACCTTTTAACAGTATCTGAAAAGTTATTTTAAAAAAAAATTAAAGTCTATTAGAAATCTTTTTTTTAATGTAAATAGTTTTGAAAAAACCTCTATTTTTTCAAAATTTAGTGGAATAATTCAAATATTTTTTACTTCTAAAAAGACAATAATAATAACAACAAGTTTAACAAATAATTAAAATGTTGTAATAAATATTAATCTTAAATATTCAGTAAACAGCTAATTAAATTAAATAGTAGTTATTAAAAAAATTTCTGTAAAAACATTATTAAAAATTATGCAAATTGTACTTGCTAAATTTGGTACTGTTAAATTAATTAAAATACAATTAGTAAAACTGTAACAAAAAATAATTATGAAATTAAATAATTAAAATCAAACTAATTTATTGGCTTTTGAGTAATTTATTCTTATTAAAAAAGATGTAATTTATATAATAAAAACTAATATTAATAAACAATTATAAAATATTAAAAATAAGTTTAAGGTTTTATTTTATACTTTATCTATAAGAATAAATGCACATAATTTTTGAAATTTTATTGGCTTGATTAATAGAAAAACTTGTGTAATTAATCACAATTTTGTTAATTATACTTGTATAAAATATGTAATTATGTGTTTTTATTTAAAAAAGTGCTTAATTAAAACAATAGTTATGGTTTCTATTATAAAAAATATTATATTTTATTGGTTTTATTTGTTTTTAACTGTCTGTTGTTGTTGTTTGCTTAACAGTTTTTAAAAAAAAATTTTGGGCATTTATTATTGGTGAATTTTTTTTAAGTACTTTTTAATATTCTTTTTTGGTTTGATTTTTTCAGTAAAATTAAACTTTTTCTAATGACTATAAGTAAAATAAAATTATGATTTACTAAAATTAAATACAATCTTGCTAGTTTCACAAAACAAATTAATAAGTTGACTAAAAGATTAAATATATTCATGCCAATAATTTTTTAGTTTAATCTTAAATATTAATTGTTAAAAATTTTTTTACTACAAATTAAATAAATAATATAATAATAAAAAAAGTTCAGATATGCTTATTAATAATAAAATTATAATAATGTTAAATTTTTCAATATTTTTAGATATAGCAAAGTTAGAGATTTAGTTAAATAATTTGGTTAATTTAGTTATAAATTTTTTAATAAGATTTAACAATTTAACTTTGATTTTAGATATATTTCTTTCCTTATTATTTTAATAATTAGTCTTATTTGAAGTAAAATCTGGTTATTTTGGTTTTGATATTGTTATTATTATAATAATAATATAATTAAGCATATATATAAAGTTCTAAAAATAGTAAATTATTTTTTGTTTTTCTGTTTTTTGTTTAAGAACTATTTTTTAGTCATAATTTTAGATTTATATGCTAATATTATATTGAAAAAATGGCTAGTTTAAACTTTTGAAATTAATTTTATAGTAATTATAATAGTTAATAATAATATATAATATTTAGAAATAATTTAATAAAAATAAATCTAATTATAATACTAGTTTTAAAAAACTTTTAAAATTGGATTTTTTTAATATTTGTTATAGTTTTTTATTTGTAAAATTCTAACTTGAACCAATTTTTAAGAAACAAACAAGTACATAAATATTGTTTTAGTTAATAATAGTTTTTAAAATATTATACTAAATTAAACAATTTATTATTTAAATAAATACTTCGATTTTAATTATTTAATTATCTAAGTTAATATAGATTTAAAAGGTTTTTCTGATCTTTAATTTAATTTAAACATAAACAGATAATTAAAAACTGCTAAAAATTTAGAGTAAAAAATGTTAACAATAGTATTTAATTCAAATTTAAAGCTTTATTTTTAAATATTGTTTTAGTTTTTGTTATATATTTTGATATATACAGGAACAACAATAATTTCAATATGATATAAGATTTAGTGAGACATATAATAATATTTACAATTAATACTATTTTTTTAAAATTAAATTTTAGAATATTAGTACTACAAAAAACATTATTATATCTAAACTTTTTAGATTAGAATTGCTGGTTTTTAAAATTTTAAAGATATTTAAAACTAAGAACTTAAAATGACAGCAAAATTTAATAAACAAATAAGTTATTTTGAATTTAAGTTTGACAAAAAACTTTATTAATATTATTACTAAAAGTTTTTTTACTCTTTTTTTTAATATTGTTAATATTATTTTGTTGTTAATTCTACTGTTTTATAAAAGTTGATAAATTTTTAATAAGTTAATTTTTCTTTTAAAGTATTTTTCTATACTTTAGACTATATATACTATTAGATTTATAATAAAATAATCAATTCTATGTCAATTACTAATATAGTTATTTTACAATAAAAGTCAATTTTTTTTTAAAAAAATTTTATCTGTAAGTTTTTTAAAATATGTATAGTTATTTTGCTGTAAAAATCAACTTTTTTACAAAAAATCTCGACTATAGACTATCTAATAATATAAAAAAATTTAAAAGAAAATAAACTAAAGAAAAAAAATAATTTTGAATTTAGGTTTAGAAGTTATTAACAATTACTGAAATTAGTAATTAGTTAATTTTAAACTATTAATATAGAAAAATTAATTTTAAATAGTAATAATTAAGAATTTTATGTTTTTGTTTTCAAAGTAAGTTTTATTATAATTTGTAAGAAAAATACTATTTTAATTTATTTTGAGTAAGATAAAATGATTTTTTTCTATTTTCTCGAAAAAAAAAACTCTTCTTTTATACAATTTGTTATAATATTATTTTATGAGTTAGCATTCTTTTTTTTCTTAATATTTTAGCAAATTAAAAATAAATTTTATTAAATTATAAGTTATTTTTGCAACTTATAGATTATTTTAATAAATTATTAAATATTTTAATAAATTACTAAATATTTTGACAAACTCTGAATATTATATAGTTTGGCATATTATATAATCTAATTATTATAATTTGGTTATATTTGTGTTTTGTATAAATTGGGTTATTAATTAACTAATAATTTAAATAATTTAATAAGATAATAAGTAATAAATTAAAATAATAATATATGCTAATTAATAATAAAAATTATAAGAGTAATTTTATGCTAACTAATATCTCAAATTTTGGCAAATAATAATATTTTGAAAAATAATTTAGGTATTAATAAAACAAATCAGATCTTAATTTATATAAAGAGAATATACAAATATTAAAAACCCAAATTAACTGAAAAATAATACATAAAAGCTGCTATTAATAAGTATATGAATTTTTTTATTAATAATAAGAGTTTAATAATTAATAATGTTTTAGAAAAATAATATTAAATCATTTAATAATAAATAATAAATTAATTTTAAATCTTAATTTGGTTAAAAATAAAGTTAATTTGATCATAAAAACATAAACAAAAAAACAAACAAACAAAAACTTTATGTTTTCTTATTAACAATAATAATTTGAATTTTTTGAATATATAAAAGATAGTAAATTTTTTGGTATTATAAAAAAAATTGAATTTGTTAAATTTTTAGCAGTTAATAAATTAAAAGTTAGTAAAATTGTCTAAAATTTCCAATAAAATGTAAAAACAATATAGTAAATTTGTTTTATATTAGCTTTTAAAATTGTTTAATAAGTATTTATTAATAAAAAAATTTCTAATACTTAAAGAAAAATATAAATATCCATATTCTTGAAACTTTATGACTGAAAAAGAGTTTTAATTAATATTAAACTGATTGTTTTAATTAAAATTGCAAGAAAAATTTTTTTAAAATTTTATTAAATTATATTTTGATAGCATATAACAAGTTTAATGTTTTGAAAGAGAACAACTTTTTGGTTTTTAACAATATTTTAATCTAATTTCTTATTTTTACTGTAAGTTTTATCATTAAAAATACACTAAAAAAAAGTAAAAAAATCTAATCAGTACTTTAAAATATGTATAAGGCCTATAATTTAATAAGTTGATTACATCTAAAAAAAAGTTTTAAAAAAATAAAAATATATAATAAGTTTATTAAATTTTTTGGTCATATTTATAACAATTACATTAATAAAATTATAACAGATTTTGGTTTGTTTAATAATACAAAGTTCATAATAAATTAGATCAGTATAAAGTTTTTTTGTCTTTCTTATAAAAAAATTTTATAATTTTTTTGTATAAAGTCAAAAGATATAAGTTTAATTTTAAATACAAAATAGATTTTAAGTTTGTAATGAAAATTAATAAAGTTAAATCTAATGTTAATATGACTTTTTATTTAGTTACAAATATTTTTATTAATAATACAATCTAAATTAATAATTTTTATATTGCTACATAAAGAATATTAAATATTGTAAACAAGTTTTTTGATATTTATAATATAATTATTACTATAAAAAAAATAATGACTATTTTAATTAATTTTCAAATTAAAAATATGTTATTGTGTATAAATAGCTCTTTAATTTTAGTGATTAAACTAAATAAGTCTTATTGGTATTTGAAAATTTTTTTGTTAACTAAAAGTTTTTTCAAGTTTAGTTTAAAGAAAATCAATATAAATATTAAGTTTTTTTTGTTTTTAGTATTGTAAAAAACTATTTTTAATAAACAGTTTTTTTATTTGGTTTCAGTTATTTTGTAATCAATTGTTAATTATAGAATTTAGTTTAGTTTTATAAATAAGAGCATATATAAAATTTAAGATTTTTTAATCAAAAAAAACTTAAAATTTAAGGACAATTTGCTTAAAAATTTTTCAAATAAGACTTTATATTATCTTTTTTTGTATAATTTTAAACTATTTAAACAAGTCCAAGTTAAAAAAAATTATATTTGTTATAAGTTTTGCAATTAATAAAGGCATTTTTGATAAAATATTTTAATATAAGTTTTTAGATTTGTAAATTTTAAGATAAACTTTTTAGAACTTATTATAGTATCTAGTTTATTTGAAAGTTGGCTTTTTATTGAGACTTTGATACTATAAATCTGCTGTTTTAGTCAAAAAAAAATAGAATTTGTATTGTTTTAATGTTATTTTAATTGTTTATTATAATTGCTTTTTTAGTTTTTATAATTCAAGTATAAGTATTTTCTTTTTTACTGGAAATTTTTTTTAATCTGGTAATGTTTCTGTAAGTTATAACGAAAATAGTAAAGAGTTGGTTGTTTATTAATGAAAAAAAGATTGGCAAAAATATGTTTGGTTATTCAATTAAATTGTTTTTTTTGTTATTTATTGCAATAAATTAAAACAGTAATATTTTTTCTAAAAAAGCAATTATTAATTTAGTTAATAATTGTATTATTTGTTGTTTCTAAATAGCGGTATTTTAAAAAGTAATGTTTGTTATGAAGATAAAATTTTTGAATAAGTTCTATATTTTTTTAATAATTTAGTTCAAAAATTTTTGTTGAAATCTTAAAAATAAAATTTTTTAGAAATCTTTGGAGTTTTAGACTGTAATTTAATAAATAATTAAGTAGTATTCTACATTCAAATATCTGATAATATAATAGTATTGTTAATAATAATAATCTTAACTTTTTGCCAATAGTAGATTGTATTTTTTTTTGTTTAAACTGTTGTTAACTGTTGTTTTTTATGTTTAACTTGGATTTTTCAAAAAAAGTTTTAGTGTTGTAGTTTTTTTTAAGTTGTGAATAATGGTTTAATATATATACTTTAATTTTTGTTAATAAAGAAAAGAGTTTTTATGATTGTTTTTTTAGTAATTGAGATTGAGTATAATAAAAAATTTTGGTAAATTTGTTTTCTGAGTTTTTTAGTATTTACTGTTTTGCTTAAATAATAATCAATCTTAATATGTATATAATAATAAAAATCACTTTTGACTATAAATATTTCTTTTAGAATTCCTAAATCTTGTCAAAAGTATTGATATAATGCTTTTCTAAATAATAAATAATTTTTTTTAACTGTTTTAATAATTACTATTTTGTGAGTTTTCTAGATATTTTGTCTTTATAAATTTATAACCTCACAAAAAGCACTAAATATTATAGATAAACTTAACAAAGTATGGTTATAATATTTGACATTTGTAAATTTAATATTAAAAGCAAATTAATTTTTAGCTAAAATTATTTATGTATTAAAGACAGTTATTAATCTTTAAAGATTTTTCTGTTTGAAATTCTATCTATTGAATTCTTTTGTTATAAAATACAAAAATACTGTTTTTTATTTGTGTTATTGTAATTGTGTTTTTTTTAAGCTGACAAACACAGTGATTAAGATTTGATGTTGTTTTTTTGCTTTTTTGATAAACTAATAAGATAAAATTAATATTTAAACCTAAAAAAAGCTTTTTTTACCAAATTATTATAAAGTTTATTTCTATACAATCAATTTTTAATGTTGCTGTTCAACAAAAAAAAAAAATTTGTATTTTTTGTTAATTGTTATAATTAAGAGTAATCAGTTTAAGTTAATAAAATCTGGTCTAAAATAGAATTAAATAAAAACAATTAATAAAATTTTAATATTAAAGTATATAGATTATAGATTTGTGAATTTAAACAATAATATTTTATTTGGTAAATTTAAGATGTAAAAGATAAAAAAAAGAAAAAAATTTCTAAAATTAAAAATAATATAAAATATTTAAGCTAATTTTGGTTTGGTTTATTCTGTTTTATTTATTAAAACTACTTATTTTTATATATATTTTTTATTCTATAAAATTGCTTTTTATTGTTTGTTATTGCTAATTATTATTTTTTATATTATAATTAGTTATTCTGTACTATTTTATATTATTGTATATTATTTTGTGTTATTTTAAATTATTTTATATTATTTTGTATTATTTTATATTATTTTGTATTATTTTATATTATTTTATATTATTCTGTATTATCTTATATTATTATATTTTTTTTATGTTATTATGTAGTTTTTATGTTTTTTTCTAATAAGTTTTTAATTATTTTTTTATTTGAATAATACTATAATATCAATAATTTAATTTTTTAAGTTAATATTTATATTTACTTTATTTTTTATTTTTTTAATTCTTATTATTATTAATATTTTATTATTGTAATATTTGATTTTTATAAAATATTATTATTTATTTTTTTTAAGTTAATTATTAAATTTATGCTAAAATTTTATTTTTTTAGTTTTTTTTTAGCTGTTAATTTAGTAACCAAATCTAGATTAAATTTCTTAAATTTTTAAATTTTAAGTTTAACTGTTTTAATTAGATTTGTTATTAAATTTATTAAATTTTTGGTTATTTTCTTTTAAATAAGAATACATGTAAAAATTTTAAGATAAAAAAAACTTTTTTTTTATAATAATTATTTCTAATAATTTTATTAATTTTTTAATTAATATGTTTAAGAACTTTGCTAATCTTAAAGTTAAAATAGAATTTAATAGCATAAATAAAAATAATATTAATGTTGTTAAGCTGATTTTTTGAATAGAAATTTGATTAAACTAAAATAAATTAAACTTTAAATACTATTTAAGTTTAATTTAAATTATAATTCAAATTAAATTTTAAAATTAATTTAAATTCAGTTCAAATTTAATTCAAAGTTTACAAACTTGTTTAAGTTTGATAAAATTAAAAAAAATATATTTTTTATATTATTTATTTATTAATTATTACTTTGTTTAATTATTATAATCAGTTAAAAAAATATATAAAATTATATATATAACAAATTTGCTTTTTAACTTATTAAAATAAATTTATTGTTTGTTATTGAAGATTTAAAATTCGAAATAACGAAATTTAATTATTTAAATAGTTTAAATATTAATATTTTTAATAAATATAATTTTTAAAATAAGATATAAAATTATTTTAATAAATTTAAATAAATAAAAGAAAAAAACAACTAAATATATAGTTTTAAAATATATGTATAAACTATTATTTTGCAAAATTATAACACTATTAAGCTTTTATAATATTATTAAAAACTTCTTATTAAATTATATATATTATAATAAAAAATATTAAAAAAAAAACAAAATGTTTAAAAAAATTATAAATCAATTAAAAAAATGTTCTAACAAATAAAATTGCTTATTTTTTGGCCAATTTAACTAAAAAACTGTATTTAAATTATTATTTTTATTAAAAATTAATATTTAAACATATCAGATACAAATTTTTTATCTTATATATATAATTTATACTTACTTAAAAATTCAAGAATTATTTATTGTTTTTAAATATGTTTTTTTTTAGATAAAAATATAATTGTAAATATAAAATTTTGTTTAATAATTAAGTTTAGTTTAAGTTTAAGTTTAAAATTTAGCCAAAATTTTTGTTTGGTTTAATTTAATTTAATAATTTAATTGAACTTAAACCAAATTAAACTAAATATTAAAATTTTATCTTTAAATAAAGATATTTGTAATTATATGATTGTATTATAGCAAATATTTAACTTTAATATTAAAAATAGTATTAAAAAACTAAATTGTTTTTTAGTAAGTTTATTTTTAATAGTTAAAACTTAAATAATATTATAAAAAACTTAATAGATTAAGTTTACTTTTTGTCTATTTTAATTTAACTTAATTAATTACATATAAAAAACACATAAAACATATTTAATTTAAGTTATTTAATTTAATATATTGTATTAAATAGTGTTTAAATATACTTTATTAAAATTTAATAAAAAATAATAATATAAAAACTTATTTTAATTTATTTTAAAAAAAAAAATTTTTAATTTAGAAAACAAAATCTATAATTATATTATAAAAATTTAAATAAAATTAAGCCAAAATTTTTAAAATAAATTTTTTTAAATTTTTTTAAATAACAATACTTTAAAAACATTAAAAATTTAAATAATTTATTACAAAATTAAAAAACTTTTAGTCTTTTAGATTTTAATAAAAGTTATTAAAATAGCTTATTTTATTATTATTATGTTTTAATAAAAAATTTTTAATTTCTTTAATTTTATGATTATAATCAAAACAAAAAATAAAAAAACTATACTTAATATTTTTTTTAAGATATATAATAAGATTTCAATCAAAAAAGTTTTTTTTTGTTATTATAGCAGTTAAATAGAACATTTTAGAAATTTTTTTTAAGTAGTAATAGTAAAAAACTGCCTTTAATAATTTTTAAAGCATTTTTTTTATCTTTAACTAGTTTTTTATTAGTTGAAATTCTTTTTAAAAAATATATTTAAATTAATTTTAATGTTGTTTTTACTCTTATTAAAAGCTCAAAAATTTTTAATAATAAGTTAATTAATAAACTAATCTTCTTGATTTTTATTGCTATATCTGGTATTATTAATACTACTTTTTTGAAAATGATTAAAAAAACCAAAAATTCAAAAAAGTGGAAGCAATTGTTTGCTTTTATTATTATTATACCAAACTTTTATAGTTTTACATAAAATTTTGAATGAAATCTCTATTGTATTATCTAACATATTATCTAAAATAGACCAAGATTAACTACTGGTTGTATTGCCAAATGTGATGTTTTTTAGTAAATTTTTGCTGGTTTTGAAAACAAAACAATAATTTTTTATTAAATTATTTGTTTTTGAAAACTGGGCTAATTAGATAAAAACTAAATCATCTTTTCTGGTTTTTGGTACTGTTATTAATAGTACTTGAAAAACTATACTGATTGTTAAAAGTTTGCTAGATAAGTGGTTTTTACTTTAGTGCTTAATGCTATTTTTAAGATTAAATTAGCTTATATTAAGGCTGTTTTTTAATCTGTATATAGTTTTTTAGATATAAAGTTAATTATAAAAGACAATATAAATCTCTTTTGTATAGAGTTTTTTTAATAGTCTTTAAAAGCTGTATTTTTGGTTAAGCTTAGAAGCTTTATTTATTTAACTATTTTTAAAATTGCCAAATTTTTAGTGATTTCTAAGTTTAGCTCTTTTTTTGCTGCTATTATATTATATAATATGCTTTTAAGTATGTTTGCTACTAATATTAAAATAGCAC
Source organism: Geosiphon pyriformis (assembly GCA_016748015.1). NCBI lineage: Eukaryota > Fungi > Glomeromycota > Glomeromycetes > Archaeosporales > Geosiphonaceae > Geosiphon > Geosiphon pyriformis. Next base: position 44,127 of record JAAOMT010000647.1, on the reverse strand, counting down.
TTAGTGTTATTACCCAAGTAAAAAAACCAATCCAAATTATAAAAAAACGTAATCAAAACATAATAACATAAAATAATACAGAATAATACAAAAAAACACAGAATAATACATAATAACTTAAAATAATACAATACAAAATATGAGAATACAATATAGCACAAAAAAATTAGTCAAACATAAAATAATTAGTAATAATATAAAAAAACAAAGCAATAACAGAAATAGCAAGTAATAGTTAACAATAATAAAACAATTAAAAGCAGTTTTGTAAAACTAAGAGAAATATATAAAAAAGAGTAATTATAAAAGATAAAAAGACAGACAGATAGACAAAAATCAACTTTTTTCTTTTTATATATATCCAATATATTCCTTAATAAAACTTCTTACTTATACTGATATTCAATTTACAAAAATAAAAAAAAATATTTAAAAAGAACACAGAAATCCAAAAACTGCTTATTCATAATTTCTAAAGTCATGTATTTTTACTAAATTAATTATTGTTTTTTACTATTGTTTTTTATTATTATTTTGAACAAATACTCTTAGTATATAATGCTGTGAATTCTTAAAAATTTGGATCAATTGCTTTTAATTATGGTGGTTAATGATACTAACTTTCTTTTTTAATTTTTTTTATATTTTTTCTTTTTTTTTTGGTATTTTTCTTTTTCTTTTTCTTTTTTTGATTTTTTTGTGGAGTGACAACATAAAAAAAATCAACTGTTTGAGAATAGACTTTATAATAGTCTAGTAAAAAAAAGAAGTTTCTTTTAGAATTAAATAATAATATTATCTTGTTAGCTTACCAGAAGGGTAAAAAAATATCACCAGACTCTAGTAACTGTACTCAATTAACTCAAAGAAAATAATACACAATTACAAATTATAATACTATAAAATTCTATTTCTGTGTCTTATTACTAAAGAACTCCATGAATAAATTCACATTTAAAGAAAAACTTTTAGAGACTGATAACTTTGATACTTTAAACAAATCTACTCAAAAGAATTTTTATGGCTTCTAATACCTAAATTTAGAGCATCAAAAGTTATTGTCTTATCCTTCCAAGTTTATCCATAATAGTGTATTTAAAAAAATTATTTATGTTATATTAAAGTCTGTTGGTATTTAACAATATGTGGTTGTTTATTTTAAAAATTTAAATATATTTGCTTTAAATTATTGGTTAGTTTTATTGAGTAAAAATAGTATTAGAATCTTTTTTTTGGTAAATTTAAATAAGATTATTCTGTTTTATGATAAGTTCAAAACCAAATTAGTTAATTTTTCTCTTGGCTGTATTGTTTTTAAAATTAATAATATAATATCTTAAATTAATGATTAGATCTGTTTCATTTTTTGCTTATTTGATTTTGGTTATTGTTTTTAGTTTGTTCTGGTTATATTTGGTTTACAAAATAATTTAGATATTATTATTATTAAAATTAATACTTTAAGAAAATATTGTATTTGATAAAAAACTTCTAGATACTAATATTGTTTTAAGTGTCAAAACTTAAATTATTTGGTTGTTAATTATAAAATATTCTTATTTCTTTTTCTTAAGACTTTTAAGACTTTTGTGTCTTGTTTTATTGGTGTTATTACTAAAAGTTTTTAGTTTTTTTTTGAATATTATTAATGTTATTTTGCTGTAAATTCACTATTATTGGAAGCTGTTGAATCTTTAATAACTAATTTTATCTTCAAATTATTTTCTATAGTTTAAATTGTTAAACTTATAAATAGAATAGCCAATTCTGTATTAGTTATTTTATGTAATTACTTTATAGTAAAAATCAACTCTTTTCTAGAAATTGTTTGTCTAAAAGTTTATTAAATATATGTAGTTATTTTGCTGTAAAAATCAACTTTTTTACAAAAATCTTGTTTGTAGACTATCTTAATATATATAATAAGAAAGTAAAAAAAAATTAAAAAAAAATTAAAAAAAAAAATTTTGTTAAAAAAAAATTTTCTGTTTAGATTTATAATTATTAACAAATTATTAAAATTAATAGCTAATCAATTTCAAAATATTAGTTGTGTTTCATAGAATTTCAAGTATAAATAATTAATAATTTTGTTTTTAAAGTATTATTTTATTAATAAAAATAAAAGTATTTCTAAGATAAAATAATTTTGAGTTAGATAAAATTTATTTTAAAGTAAGATAAAATTACATTTTTTCAAAAAAAAAAGATTTTTTTTTATATAACTTGTTATAATACTAGTTTATTTTTTTTATTTTTTTTTTATTTAACGAACGAGACCCAAATACTACCTAAACTATGATACTACAGAAGGGATTACATTATAGGCATAAATCATGCATTTTCTACATGTGATCAGACACTCAGCCCAATCAAGGACTCACTATGCTGAATCAAAAGTAGGTGAGAATAACCCCAACTCACAAATTCTCTCCATAATACCATTCAGATTCCTAGAATCAAAAATAAACTCACTAAGAAACAATCTAGTAGACTCAATATTGTCTCTGGTTTCAGTACCAGACATTTGCCACAAAGCAATAACACGCTCAATAGTATCTTTACTTAAAAAGGAAGGCTTAGTAGCCAAAACACCATCATAATCCATATCACCAAAGTCAACCTCAGATCTAAGACAAGCAATGTCTTTAGAAACTCCAACCATGAAGTTAACAAAATTGTTAGCAGCACTTTTCATGGAAACAATATCTTTCTCAACCTGAACAGCCTTAATGGCATTATCATTAAGAAGACAAAACACCAAAGCAACCAAAGAACCAACAGGCTCAACAATAGACTTAACCAGAGCAGCCAAATCTGAAATCTGCTTTTCCAAAGAGTTTAACCTGGAACTAACAGTGAGATTAGCAGCAGAAGCTGAAGAAGCCACTAAAGAAAGAAACTCAGAAAGACCAGAAGGAGCAGCAGTCTTGGCATATGAAGCAGAACCCACAAAACGAGACTTGAAAACCTTGGGAGTGGGAGATGGAGAAATCTTGCAATCTGCAGCCAGATGGCCTATTTCTTGACACCTAAAGCAATGCCGGCAGCCAGGAGTTTCCCACCAGATATGGCATTTTCTTAGAGTACCAGTCTTGACTACAGCAGAATCTAAATCACCTTAAAAGTCAAATGTAACCAAAGCAAACTGGAAACAATGACCAGAATCAGGAGAACAAGGGATGAAACATGTTCAACCACCAATCTGAGAAATCATATCACTAATTTCAAAGACAGTACAGCCAAGAGGAAGGTTGACCAATTTGGCCTTAAACTTATTATAAGACAAAATAGTCTCATTTTGATTCACCAAAGGGAGGATTCTAATACTATCCTTGTCCATCAAGACTGACCAATGTTTCAAGACAGACACAGCAGAGTCCAACTTATCAAAATAAACCACCACGTACTGCCAAATGCCAGCAGGCTTCAGCACAACACAAGTAACACTACCAAACACACTGAGAGCCAACTTAACATCAGCAGCAGACACACCCAAAGGCACATCACGCAGCACAACAGCAGCAGAAAAAGAACCAGATTTAGAAACCACCACAGACTTGGCAATTTTGAGAGTGGCCAAACGAACAGAGCTTGCAAGCTCAACCAGAAATGCAGCTTTCAAAGATTGTTGAGAAGCAAACTCCATATAAAAAAGCTTCACATTGTCTTTTGAAACAGATTTAAAACCCAAGAAACCATGCACAGACTGAAAAACAGCCTTAACATGAGCCAATTTGATCTTAAAAGTAGTACCAGACACCAGAGTAGAGGCCACCCATCCAGCAAACTTTTGACAACTAGTAATAGTTTCTCAAGCACCACCAGAAGTAGCACCAGAAACTAGAGGAGGAGATGAATCAGTTTCCATTTGATCAGCCCAGTTTCCAAGAACAGGTGATCCAACAGAAGAAGATTGTTTTACTTTTACAACTGGCAATGATCTGCCAGAAGACACCACATTTGGCAACACAGCCAGTGGTTGATCTTGGTCTATCTTGGATGATGTGCCAGATAATGCTATGGAGATCTCATCTAAGATCTCATTGGGAACCACAAAGAGGTTCGGTGTAACAATAGCAGAGGCAAGTGACTGCCCCCACTTTTCTGAACTTTTGGTCTTTTTGACCATTTTTTTTTAAAGAGGTGGTGCTAAAAGCACCAAGTGTAGAATCTATAGAAGGGAAGACCAGCTTATTTACTGGTCTATTATTAAAAACTTTTGGGCTCTTGGTTGAGGTGGAGACAATACTGGAACTAACCCAGGTGTGTCTCTTTGAGGGGACTTTGACTGATGAGAAACCAGCCAAAGATGAAGAAATTGCTTCAGTGGCTACCAAAGGCAGCTTATCACGATTACTGGGTAAGAGAAAGGCTTCTAAAATGTTTTGCTTAGTTGCTTCTACAACAGAGAGAGCTCCTCTGGTTGAAATTTTATTAGATATCTCAGGACAAATATTAAGTGCAGTTTTTTTACTCTTTGCTCTGGTCGTGATCATAAAATTAAGGAAACAAAGAGTTTTTTTTTATTCAGTTTATAAATTTGAACTTTTTTCTTTGCTATAATTACAATAAATTAAAGATCTATTTTAATAAATTACAAATTATTTCTACAAACTATTAACTATTTTGGTAAATTTTTACAAATTTCAGCAAATTTTTAAATATTATATGGTTTAGAGTATTGTGTAATTTAATTATCTTAATTTCTATTGTACAAATTAATATTATTCAAGTAAAAAAGACCAATTTGAAGTTATAAAAAAAACATAATAACATAAAAAAAACATAATAACATAAAAAAACACAGAAAAATATGTAATAATTCAAAATAACATAATACAAAAACATAATAATATAATATAATATAAAATAATTAGTCAAAACTTAGAATAATTAGTAATAATATAAAAGAACAAAACAATAACAGAAATAATAAACAGTAGTTAACAATAACAAGATGATCAAAAGCAATCTTGTAAAACTAAAAAATATATATAAAAACAAATAGTTTTAAAAAATATAAAAAGACAAATAGACAAGAACAAATTTTTTTCTATTTTTTTTATATATTAATCTTATTTATATCTTATATTTATATTATTTTAAATAAAAAAAATAGTCAAAATCAAATCACTTATATCTAATTCTCAAATTTACATATTTTAACTAAATTAATTACTTTTTTTATCTTAGTTTTTAATTAGATGCTCTTAGCATAATTGCAGTAAAACTTTAATAACTTGAACCAATTATTCTTAATCATAGCAATTAATAATATTAATTTTTCTTCTTTATTTTATTTTTATTTTTTATTTTTTATTTTTTATTTTATTTTTTTGTAAAACAACAACATTGTAAAATTGACTGTTTGAAAATATACTTTATAATAATCTAATAAAAAAGAAACGTTTTTCTTAAAATTAGATATTAACATTATTTTATTAGCTTGCCAAAAGAACAAAAAGACATTGTTAGATTCTAGCAATTATACTTAACTAGTTTAATATTATAGAGAATTATTTGGAATATTGAAACAAATAACAAACTCATAACTTGATGCTTAATAGTTAAAAATGTTAATAATTTTTAAAAGTTTTGGTTGAGTTTTTTGTATAATGAACAAAAATTTAATTGATAATTTTTTCTGTGAATTTTTTTTCCAGTATAATGGCTGGTTTATTTTAATAGTTATGTCTTTTTAATAAGCTATTTTTAAATTTTTACCCTTGTTTCTGGGTTTTTTACCAAACTATTTTTGACATCAAATATTTAGTACTTAATTTTTTTAATTAATTAGTAAATAACAAAAAAACAAAACAAAACAAAACAAAACAAAAAAAAATAAAAGATGAAAAGAAAATAAGAAATTAGTATCTTTTTAATAGCCATAATTAAGAACTATTGTTTCAGTATAGTTAATTCACAGATTGGTTATAATCAGGTGTGTAATACATAGTAAAATTTTATGCAGATCTACTATTAGAGACACCAAACACTGGTTTTTTATGCTATTAGCAACTACTGCATTAATCAAAACAATTAGTAATACAAATATATAGGTCTCTGCAAAAATGATAAATAAAGACACATTTACAAAATAGTAACAATTTTGCTTTTTTTTACAGCTTTTGCTATGTAGAAAACCAGCATTTTTGTTTCCATTTATATAGTAAAAATTATTAGCATTCAACAATTCAAAATTTTTACAGTCAGTAATATGCCTTTTTTTGAAAAAAGTGTAAAAGTTTACAAAAATCTTATAATCATAGCACACTTTATTGGTTTCATTACACTCACACATTCTTTTCTGTTAAGCAAACTAGAGTTAATTGAAGTGTTTTTCTGTTATAACTTGGTAGTTGTTTGTCAAACTTACATAGAAAAGTGATTAATCACACCTCCATTTATTGTTTTATTATCTTAATTGGTATGTTCAACAGTTTTTTTATGAGAACAATATGGCCAAAAATAAAAAAACTGAAACATAGTGAGAATGATATCAATTTTGCAGGTGGTTTTCCTTATTATTTATTTTCTATAACTATCATATCTCCTGAAAAACTTTCAGCTTTACCAATTTCTAATATTTGTTATGCTTGTTTATTTGCAGTATCTTTAAAAGCACGAAAAAACCTCTCAATCCAATTTTGGATCATATTTACTTTTGGAATGTTTTTTTGTACAATCTCTTCTGATTCTACAAATTTCATAAATTTAACTTGCATTTTTTTTGCTGACATGTAATCTTGAGGATTTGAATTTTTGTTTATAAAAAAACTTTACAACAATATATTTATTTTTTGACATATGTTTTCCCTTTTTCTTTCCACTTATTTTTTGATTATGTTTTAGTGCCCATCTTTTTAGTAGTGGGTATTTTTGATTGATCAGGCTATAATTCTTTTGATTAAAATTTTATATAAGACTTTGTAAACACAATGAAAAGATTTACCTCAGGCTAAAAGCAGCAGCATCTTAATTTATATTTTACAAATATGAGATTAATATCAAACAATCTTATTATTTTATTTAGAATCAATTCAAAAAGACACATTAACTTCATGATTTTTTTTGGCCTCTCCAATAGTTAATTTTATCATTGATTAATTTCCAATATCATCTGCTTTTTGAGTATCTTCTAATTAAATTTAAAGGTAATATTGGTATTATTTACATTATTGTTGCTACAAATAACTTTCAGATTAGATCTATCTAACATTCATGGTATTTGCATCTCCTAATCAATAAGATTTTCAGTATGCTTTGAAAAAAAAGGTTTCAGTCTAACAATCTCTGTATTACATAAATTTGCTATAGTTGTTAGTAAATAATTCTTCTAATTACCAATATATAGAAGTGGCTATGTGCAAATATAACTCATTAGCGATCCCTTAGTAGGCCATTTTCAATAATAATACTTGAAAATTCCTAGTATAATTTTTACAAGTGCTTTTTTTTTCTCATTTTCCACTTTTATTTGACCACAATCTGGTTTTATATTTGCAAAAAAAGTGCCAGCAAGGTTTTGATTGGCTTTTATGATGTTATTACTCTCTGCAATATCAAATCTAATTCATACATATTATTTAATTGTATGGGCAATCTGAATAAATTAGTGTGAGTAAAAAAATAATATAATCTAGCTTATATTTACTTATTGAGACATAATATAAATCTATTATAGTCTTTGCTTCACCTGGTTTGAGAAACTGCCAATCTAACACTCGGATATTATACTATTTAAACCAATGATTTATGATAGTTATAAGCTGGGAATTGTAATAATGAAAATCATTATCAGAAAGTATGCAAATTCATTTTGGTTTTTTTTGTATTGTTTCAAATACAGCTTTAAATAATAAAGCTGTAAACCAAGCATCTTGCTTGGTATCTATACTTCAGTGGTCATAAGCTCTAACAAACAATTTATTTTCATCAGACTTTTTTATAAACACAAGAATTGTATGTAAGTTCCATTCTTATTTGCCAAAAAATGCTTTTTTGGTTTCCCTGGCTGATTGAGATAATACTCATATTTTATAATCTGCTATGATTATAGCACCATCTTCATCCAACTGATTTAATGCAGCTTTGAATTGTGTATTTAGATAAGCTTTTCTTCCTTAATGTGTAAGAAAATATTAAAGTCTATCTCTAATTTTTGCATACTGTGAAAATTCATTTGAGCTGACATAAAATTTTATGAATTTAAACAATTCAAAATGTTCTTGACACCCTTGACAACATAAAAAATGTAATTTATCATATTCTACAAAGACATATAACAAGCAATAATTAATATAATTATCATGTGATATTGTACTATTAGCATTAATTGTCAATTCATTTTCATAAGTTTATTTTATATGTTGGTATAGCTTTTTGATATGTAACAAGACATTATCCTAAAAATTTAGGTAAGTAAATAGTATTAATTATAAAATACAATATATACTAACTTTGATTTCCTTCTTGGTAAAGATTCTGTGCACCAGTTTTTTTAAATCAAAGAATGCTTTATAACTGTTGTTACTTGAAAAAAGAAAGCCTATCAAAGAAAGAAAAAAAAACATAATGAAACATGAAAAGACACAGAATAATGCACAATAATATTGAATAATACATTATAATATAGAATAATGTATTATAATGCAGAATAACACAGAATAATGTATTATAATATAGAATAACTAGCAATAATATAGGATAACATATTATAACATAGTATAACTAGCAATAATGTAGAAAAATAAAGCAATAACCAAAATAGCAAAGCAATAGCTAACAATAATAAAACAATTAAAAGCAATTCTGTAAAACCAAAAGAATGTATAAAAGCAAATAGTTGTAAAAGTTAGAAAAACAGCCAACAAAAAATTTCTGGTGAATTCAATGAAGCCAACAAAGAATTTCTGGTAAATTCAAAAGAGTTTTATTAATTTAAAACAATCTCCTTTCTGCTTTATTTATTAACCTTCATTTCAAGGATAGTTGCTATTAACCAAAATGAAATTATATAAATAAAATATCTCTTCAATTCCTTAAATCCATGTTATTATCTACTACTTAACCTGCTAATACAATAGCTCTTGATTATGGTTATTGACAGGACACTTATTTCTTATTTTATTTTCTTTTATTTTTCTTTATTTTATTTTTTTTTGTTGTTTATTAATTGATTAAGGATTAAGTGCTGAGTTATTAATGTCAAGAATTGTCTGATAAAAGACTTCTGCAAGTGGATAGAATGCATAAAAATTATGGATTGCTTATCAGAGAATTGCTGGCCACCAAGCTGAGAAAAAAATTGATAGAATTGTGATTCTGAGAGACTATTGATAAAACAACTATTGAATTTCTGTCCATTATACAAAGAACTTAACTAAAACCTTCAGATTAAAACACCTTCAGAAATTACCAACCATATCAGCTATTGAGCACCAAGTTATGAGTTTGTTATTTGATTTGAGACCCCAAATAATCATCTGTAATACCATAATTATTGCATATTTGACACAAGTCACCCAGATCTTCATAATAACAAATGTATGTATTATTAGCCAATCATCTCATAAATGAAGTTTTTTTTATTCTATTTGAGTAAGTTTTAGAAAATTTTTCTTACAAAGCTTTTTTTTGGTCTTTTATATACAAGACAGACAAATTTGATTTTGAATCTACTTTGTAAGAACTCATAGTAATATTATTTTTGTCTAAAAAAATTCAATAAATTGCAATTTTTTGATTTCAGATATTTTTTGGCAAATACACTTTGGTTTCTTAAAAAGAGGTAATTTAGAATCATATAATCTTGCATGTTTTCTTGTAGCATTTATTGTATCTGATTCAATCTAATTTTATAGTAAATATTAGAATATAATATATTATAAAAATCTTGATTTTTTATCTTAAGCTATTGGTTTAATACTAAATAAGGAAACTTTTCTACAATAATAGACAAAATTCTAATCTTACCATATGCTGTTACTTATAGAATATAGAAAGTATATTAGCATATAAATTAGCCAATTAGAAGTAGACATAGTAAATGTGAAATTCCAGGATTCTTCTTAGAGGAATTGCAAAATTTCAGGAATTTTAGAATTCTTGTATAAAAAATTACAGAATTACAGAATTCCAGGATTTTTCTCAAAGAAATTGCAAGATTCCAGAAATTCCAGAATTCCTGACATAAAAAATTGAGGAATTGAAGAATTTTAAATATGTATATATAACAGTAGCATTAGAAACAGAAAAGACAAACCTCTCAGTTTAGATTTGATCTAAGCAATCTTCTAAATCACAAATATTAATAAATAATTATTCATTATTCTCAATCTACTTTCTATTATCAACACTTTATATTGATAGTAATTGATACTTAATCATACTGGAACAATAGCTCTTAATTATGGCTATTAATGGAATACTAATTTGCAATTGTATTGGCTTATTTTCTTTATTTTTTCTTTATTTCTTTTTATTTTTTTTTTCTTTATTTTGTTGTGTTTACTAATTGATTAAGAATTAAGCACTGAATTATTAACATCAAAAATAGCCTGGTAAAAGACCCAGAAATAAAGGTAAAATTATATATATATTAACAGATAGCTTACCAGAAGAGCACAACTGCCAAAATAAATCCAGCCACCAAGCTGAGAAAAAAATTGGGCAAGAATTGCAATTCCAGAAAATGACTACCATTCTTACCAAATCTCTGTCCATTATACAAAGAACTTCAATCAAAACCTTCAGATTGATAAATCTTCATATTATTAATATTATCAATATATCAATTGAGTACCAAGTTACGAGTTTATTATTTAATTTGAGACCTCAAATAATCATTTGTAACAATGCTCCATCAATATTAGATTTGTAAATTAATCTAAAACTCTTTTAAAAAGTAACTACTTCTTTTGAATTGTTAACAATTATTAATTCAGATAATATTACACATAAAAGACCAGTATTATATAATGTTTCTAAAATATTTTTATCATAATTAGATGTGTTTGATTTAGTCCAAAATTCTATATTTGCTATTTTTTTATTATATGAAGTAATTTTATAACATCCACAATTTCGAAACATGGCTTGTCAAATAGATAATTTTTTTTTGATATAGTATAATCTGGCAGGTAAATTTTTTTCGATATTTTTAAAAATTGAACAATATTGCTCTTTTGATTATACTATTCACAAAACAAAGCCATTTAATCTAACATTTGCATAGGGATTTTTCTTGTCTTGATCTGCTTATTAAAAACGTGTTTTAGTATATTTTTATTATTCTATTTATTTAGTGTATATACAAATGATTTTTTATAATTCATTGATTAGAATAAAGATTGTGTATCAAGATGTTTAATACCAAAAAGGGTTTCTCTATCATATTTGGTAAGAATTTCTAATTTTTTCTAAATGTTATTGAGTGTTTTGCCTTTAATTGATTTAATACATGTTTCAGTTTGATATATATGTAAATAACAAGTAGACTTGTTAATTTTTTGTACAATGAGTTATTGTTATTCACTTATTTTTGTCATTATTGTTGAGATATATCTTGTTCTTGCATCATAGTAATTTTTGAAAGATAAACATCCAATTAAATTAATAACAATTGTATATTTGTCAACTTTCAAAAACAATGATACAAATGAAATATTTTTTGTTAATTTCTGAACAAGAGCTTTATTATTGAAACTAAGAATTGAAAGACCCGAATATTCTGTTTTAATACCAAATATTACTTTAATACAAAGTATTAATTGTAATTAAAGATAAGTTTTCAATATTACTAAATTCTGAACTACTAGTACAAATAAAGCCAGGTTTCTGACAATTAGTTTGTTTTACTATTGTTATTATAAACTGTTGTTTGTTTAGTTTAAAACCAATATGCATATATAGTTAATAAGGTATAGTAAAACCTCATTTTTAAATTGTTTATGAATTTACCAATTCCGAGTAAACAAACCATAATGTGTTTTAGAAATAATAAGACCTTTGTCAAGGAGATTTACAGTGTATTGTTGACTTTGAGCCATATTATAATAAATATTAAGAAAAACAAAACATTTAAAAACAAAGAAAAAACTATAATAAGTATAACCACTAAATTTAATTATCATTTGTTAATCATTTGAACCAGGTGATATCCAATCTGTGAATTAAGTATTAGAGTTTATTAACATGAGTTGTTAATAATAAAGAAGTAATTAATATTCTTAATTAAGTGATAATAATATGAATTTAGATAATAATATATGTTTTATTGATATAAATATAATTCCATTTCAAATTATAAAAAACTATCTTTTAAAAGAAAGAATATTTTTATTTTGAACTTAATTAAATATTTTTTCTGCTTTTAACACTTTTGCTATATATACATAATTCATGTTATATGAGATTCCTTGAAATTTTTCAATTTTTTTAACAGAAATTTTAGAATTCTGAAATTTTTTTTTTACTATATCTATTTTTAATTGGCTATCTTACTTATTATTATAGTTTTTAATTTTTATAAATAATATTATTCTCTCCTTTTAATATTGAGCTTTATTAAAATTTCTTAAATCTCTCTTTTAAATTAGTTCTATAACTTTTTTTTTAAAAATTACTTGAACAATTTTAGTCTGTAATTCTTTAAATTGGGCATTTGTGATTTTTCTCAATTGTTTAATGATTACTGTATTTATGGTCAAGTATAATAGTATTTTTGAACAGTTTTGGAATTTTGCTTATAATCTGTATATTGTTTATATCTATATGAGTAGATTATTTTTTCTTACAAATTGTTTTATTTGTTGTAATATTATTATGTCAAATATTTATCTTGTTTTATCTGTATACAAGTTTTAAATATAAAGTTTTTGTTCCAAGTGGTAATAACAAAAGTTTCTTGAAAATTGTTGTGTTTACCATTTTCAATTTTTTTTTGTTAACTTCCTGTATAGTATTGTTGTTTTTGGTGTTTCTATTAACAATTTTACTTTTGTTATTATGTTATTTATTATGTTTTTTGGTCTTATATATACTATATATTGGAATTTTGGTTTTTTTTTTGTATCTTTGTATTGAATAATTTGTTAATTGATTGTAATTTCTATGTTTAATTTTTGATGTTTGATAAGTTAAAATAATTGTTAGACTAAAAAATAGATATTGTTTGTAATTTTTATTTTTTAGTTATTTTTGTTATATGTATTAATTTTTTATATATTGTTTTAATAAATCAAGTTAATATGTTTGTGTTAATAATTATAATTGGTTTTAGATTTCATGAAATATTATTTGGTTGAATTAGTATTTATTATACTTCTAATTATAGAATATTACTGGTAAATAATAATACTATATTGTAAAATGATTTTAGCCAATTTTTATATACTGATTTAGCTAAAATTTTGTTGTTCTATCTTAATTTATAAGCTTAATTTTCTAGAATTTTTTCAATGTAAAATAGTTTGTCTTATTTAGAATCAAATTTTTTATTCTATTGTTTTTTTATTTTGGTATAATATAAAAGTACTTTGTTTCTAATCTTAAATTTGACTGATTTATCTGATAATTGGTTATTATGTCATTTTTTTTGTTTTGTTTGTAACTTTTATATATTATCAGTTGTTCTTTACTTTTTATTTTCTAAAGTTTTTATTAAGTTATATGTTTTTTTTAACAATATTCTTTAAAAATTGACTTCTGTTATTGATTTTGTTAAATATGTATTAATATTTATCTTAACTTGTAATTTTGTTGTTCTACTATAGACTAATTTAAATAGTATTGCTTGTATTGTATTTTGCTTTATTGTTCAATAAGTAAATAATATTAATAGAATAAACAAATTCTATTTATCCTGGTTTTTTTAGTTTATTTTAATTATTAGTTCATACAATGTTCTATTAAATCTTTCAACTAAGTCATTTGTTTATGGATAATATGATGATAATAATGGTTTCTTAATTTCAAATTTTTAACTTAATTCTGTTAATGTTTTGTTTACAAAGTAAGTTTTTTGGTCTAATAACAATTTTTTTTAGATATTCATATTAACAAATTAAATTTTGGTGTATAAATTTGGCTATGAATTTTGTATTTGCTCTTTAAATTGTTTTTATTTCTGGTCATTTTGTAAAATAATTCATGGTTATTACTATATATTAATTATTTTTACTGGTTATTATTAATAGTCTAACTAAGTTAATTTTAATTTAATTAAATGATTGTTCTATTTTGATTGGTCTTAGTGGTTTACTGAGTCTTGTTCCTTTTTTTTGACAAACATCACAATTTTAAACATATTAGATAATGTCTAAATACATAGATAATTAGTAGTATTTTTTTCTGATTCTTTCTATGACTGTTTCTTTATAAAAATGTTCTGCTGTTAAATTTGAGTACATGTTAAACAGTATTGTTTTTTTCTCTGGTTTTGTAATTACTTTGAGTGACTGGTCTGGATATTTTCTATTTTTTTAATATAGTATATTTTGGTAAATAATAAAATATTTTGATTGTTGTTTTATGTTGTTTTGTTATTTTTGAAATAATTTTTCTTTGAATTGTTGAATATTAATATAATATTAGAGTTGTTAATATTTTTGTGTATTCATCTTTTGTTATATTTTTGGATTAGAATAATTAAATTTATCTCATTTATAACAAGCCATTAATATTTTCATTTTTATAATATACAGTATAATTAAATAATAATAGTTCTATTTTCTATTTTATATGGCAATTGTTTTCAAATTTTTGTTTTTAAATTGATGTCAATTTTTTGTGATTAGTATATACATCAAATTTCTAATTCAAGTATTTTTTTTATTTAATATCAGTCTAATAAATAACTAAATGTTTCAATGCTAAAGTTTTATAATTCTTTTTAGCTGAACTTTAGCTGGCATATATTACTGGATGTTCTTATTTATCAGCTCTTTTTTATAACAATACAGCTTCTAATATTTAATTAAATATATTGGTAGTAATGATAAATAACTTGTTATAATCTAAATATATCAATACTAGAGTTTGAATAAGCTTTCTTCTTAAGATATTAAAAACTTCTTGTTAAATTTCAGTTCATTTATATTTAACATTTTTTGCTTAGAACTGATAAAGTAGTTGAGCTAATTTAAAGAAGTTTTGAATAAAATAACAATAATATTTAACAAATCTCAGAATGCTTTTAATTCTGTAAAATTTGTTGATACTAAAAAGTTCTTAATTATCTTAATTTTGTTTGGATTTGTTTTTATGTATCTTTGTTTACAACATATTTCAAAAATTTGAATTTAGTTTTTCCAAAAAAATACTTAATAATATTTAATTTTATTTTTGCTTATCTTAATTTTTTAAACATTTATTAAAAATAATAGAAATAATTATCAAATGTTTTTAAGAACATATTGGTGTTATTTAAATAAACTATCACTAATTTTTATAGTAATTTGGTATAGACAATTTCTATAAGCCATTGAAAAATAGCTGAAGCAATAATTAAGCTAAATAACATAACATTAAATTCAAAATTCTCTTTTCTAATAGTAAATACTGTCTTCTTTTTGTCAATTAAATTTATGATTATTTGCTAATAACCACTATCTAAATCCAATATTGAGAATTATTTTTTCTTTTTAAAAGCATTAAATAGTTTTTAGATTTATAAAGTTGAATAATTGTCTTCATAAATTATATTGTTAAGCTTTATAAAATTTACACAAAAGCAGATTTTTCTATTTTTTTTCAGATGAGTACTATTAGTAATAATCATAGACTTATTAATAGTTAAATTAATCTGTTGTCCAATATTTAGTTGATTTCTTGTTGGATAATCTTATGGTTAATAAGTGGTACTTTGTATGCTTTTTGTTTAATTGGCTTATATCTCTAGTTTTAATTTAATATTGAATGATATTAATTCTACTAAATTTGTTTTTACTAACAAAGATATTAGTAAAATTTTTAAATAGCATCTTGAATTATATATATTGAAATGAGTTTAAATTCTTTAAGTTTATTTGCTCTAACTGTTTTGGTTGTAAAAAATAACATTTTTTTCATTTATAAATTGTTTGTGATATAATATCCACATATCCTCAAAGTTATAGAAAATCTAGAATGATTGTTGGTAATTAACTCTTAATTTCAATGTTTAAATATTCAATAATAGTTCTACTTGGGATTTTTATGAAGTTTTAATTGTGTTGTATATTGGAATCTTGATGTGTTTGTGGTTTTTGGCTAGTATGTAGAAATTAATGATATCAATCTCTTCTGACTTACAAATGTTTGGTTTTATTTTAAAAATTTGGAGTTAATCTTTTATTTTTTTTTTATAGTTAATATATTGTTACAGTTGAAACTTATACTTCTTATTAATTATCACATGTATTAGCCACTGATGTTATATAATTAGCCATTCTATTTTTAAATAGTAATCATTAATCTGATCATTGATCTAATCATTAATCTGATCATTGATCTGATCATTGATTATTTTTGATAACTATATAAGTGATAAATCTCTTAGCTTCTCTTCTTAGCTCTTGTATGTTTGTTGTAATGCTGTTAGTTCACAACTATGAGAAGTGTTTGAACCTCTGATAACTGAATTTTATCTTCAAATTATTTCCTATAATTTGAACTGCTGGGCTTATAGTGGAATGGCCAATTCTGTGCCAGTTACTTTATGTAGTTATATTGTAGTAAATGTCAACTTTTTCCTAGGAATTGCTCATCTGAAAGCTCACTAAAAATGTGTAGTTACTTTGCTGTGAAAGTCAACTCTTTTACAGGAATTCTCATCTGTAGGCTACTTTAATGATTATGATAAGAAAAGAAAAAAAAAACAAAAAAAACAAAAAAAAAGAAATAAGAAATTGATTTGTTAAAGTCATTTTGGATCCAGGCCTAAAAGCATTTTAATAGTTTACTGAAATTAGTAGCTAGTCAATTTTAAACTGTTTAGTAAAAATTGGTTAATTGCAAAAAAGAAATAATTAAGGATTTGATTTTTCAAATTATTTGATATTTATTTTGTTTTTGTGTATAAAGGATGATTCTAATTGTTAAATCTGAAGTAAGATACATTTTTTTGAAGAAAGAAGCTCTTCTTTTATACAACTTGTTGTAACACTATTCTATAAACTTGAACTTTGCTCTTTTCTACAATTTCACTGAACTAAAGATATATTTTGGTGAACTACAAGTTATTTCTGCAAACTACTAGATATTTCAGTAAACTATCAATTATTTCAACGAATTTCTACAAATTTTGGTGAACTTTTGAATGTTACATATTTTGGGGTATTGCATAATTGATCATTACAATTAGGTTACATCTGTGTTATGTACAAATTGAGTTATTAATTAAATGATAATTTCGGACATTTTTGCTAATGTAATAAGTAATAATTTGAAATAATAATATATACTAATTAATGATAGAAATTATAAAGATAATTTCATGCTAAATAATATCTCTAATTTCGTCTAGTAACATAATTTCCTCCTCAAAACTGAGCTCCATCGAAGTCCAAGTACTCTCTGTAATTTCCAGATAGTAATCCAAGATTATTGAAGAAATTTGGTCTGAAAATTTTTAAAATTCCAGTTTTGCAAGCTTTCCAATGTATTGAATCTTCAAGGGTTGTAAAATTGGGTTTTGTAAGACGTTTTTACAAGTGTGAAATAGGTCATAAAGTGTAATAACAGCTCTGAGCTTGTAATGACTGTTTGTTGGTCCAATTGTTGTCTTGAATTCATTGTGGAGTTGTTTCTAAATAGCTTCTTTTGTGAGATTTGCTGTTGTAAGTTCCAGTTTTCATTCGTAGAGTGTTTTTCCAATATGAAAATATCTATAGATTGGAGGATATTCAGTGTTTTCCTCATTGAGACACAGTTGAAGTCTTTGTTAAATTGTAGTATTTGGTGGAATACTAATCAGAGTGAGTATTAAGTTTTCTCTTAAAGCAAGTTTTAAAAGTTTTGGCAGGTGAATTCCAGAATAACTTCTTGTGTTCTTTTTATATGGGTGATATTTTCATGAATTTGGGGTTAAATTTGTAACTACTTCTGTTTGGGTATAATTAATGTGGTTTCCAGTAATAGTAATGGATAATTCGGGTATTGTTTTTAAAGCTAACATTAGTTTTTGAGATAATTGTTGAATGTTTTGAGGAATAGTCATTATAAGAAATTTGAAATAAAAGAAAATTATTTTTGGTGTATGGGTTTTTATGTTATTTTTGCTTTGTTTTTGTGAAATTGTTTCTAAATTATAAGAAGATAACTTATAATAAATTTAAGTTAAGTATTCAAGTTGGGAGGTTGTTTAATAACAATTATTGGTTCTAAATTTCGGAGAATATCTTTGAGATTGATTAAAGGGAAATGTGTACCAATTTGTGGAATTAATGGTTCAAGATTGTTTCTGGAATTATAGTGTTTCAAATGATCTTCATGTGCAACTTTTGCTAAGATTTTGTTATCTAGTCTTAGCTTGTATGATCCGTTGCCTAGAACTTCATGGATAAAGAATGATTCATCTTATTTATTTTTGAATTTTCCACTCCATTGTTTTTTAGCTTTAGTTCTGTGTAAGAGAACTTTGTTTCTGATTTTAAATTCATTGATAACTGGAGGCAATTTGTCATCATGCCGTTCTTTTTGTTGAGCTTGGGAGTGTTTAATATGGGTGGCTGCTATTTGTCATTTTCCTTTCAACATGCTAAACAGAGTGTAGGCTCTTTGTTGTAGTGTTTCCTGAAAGTTGTCTTTATTGATTGGTTGTACTGGATATGTCTTTACTGTAAAACTAATTGGTAATGTTGCTGTCCTTCCGTAGGTTAAATCAAATAGTATGTGTTTTGTAGTATCTTGTTTTAGTGTTCTATATGCTAGTAACACTAATGGAATAAAAAGATCCCATTCTTGCTCAAAATTGGTTGAAACTTTGGCTAATAATTCACACAATGTTCTGTTAAAACATTCTATAAGTCCATTTGTTTGTGGATAGTAGGACAAAGATAATAGTCTCTTGATATTAAATTATTCATAAATTTTCTGGATTAAATTGTTCACAAAATGTGTTCTTTGATCAGATAAAAGTTCTATTGGGCATCCATGTCTACAAATAATGTTTTTGTGGATGAAATTTGCTACTGATTTTGCATCTGCTTATTAAATGGCTCTGGTTTTGGGCCATTTGATAAGATAGTCTACAGCTACTGCAATATAATGGTTTCCTTGGTTTGTGATAGGTAGTGGTCTAACTAAATCGATACCAACTCGGTCAAAGAGCTGTCCAACTTTGATTGGGTTTAAAGGTTCTGTAGGGTGAGTTCCTTCTCTTCTTTGACAACTATCACAAGACTTAACGTATTCATGAATGTCTTTTCTCATTCGAGGCCAAAAGTAATATTCTAGTGTTCTCTAGGTGGTGCTGTCTTTTCCTAGGTGTGCTGATAAAGGGTCTGAGTGCATGTTATATAAAATGGTTTCTTTTTCATGTTCTTGTATTAATCTGAGCAGATTGTCTGGGTTTTTGAAGTTTTGATAATAAATTATGTTGTTGTATAAGAAATATTGTTTGGCTTGTTGTTTTAACCAATGTTTTTCATCTGGGGACCAATCTGTTGGAATTGTTAATGTCTCCAAATATTTTTTAAGATTGTTGTAGTTTTCAGAATTCATTGTTTGTTGTTTTGTTGTTAATTCAAATGGGTGTTGGTTTTATATTTTAATCTTGTCTCATTCTTAAGAGACAATCAATGTTAATGTGAAGTTTTCCTGGTTTATAGTGTACGATGTATCAGTAGTTGGCTAGAAATCCTGTCCATCGGGTTTGTTTTGCGTTTAGTTAAGTGTTTTTGTTTTGAAGCCATTTGAGTCCAATATTATCAGTGATAATATCGAATTCTTTGGGTCTGAGATAAAAGTTGAAGTGATGCAAGGCCCAAATTACAGCTGCTGTTTCTAGTTCCATGACAGGGTAGTTTTTTTCAGCTGGTTTTAATGTTCTGCTAGTATAAGCGATTACTTGCTTATTTCTATTGTCATCTAATTGTGATAAGATGGCACCAAAAGCAGTGTAAAAAGCATCTGTAGCTAATCAAAATCAGTTACTGAAGTCTGGGTAAGCAAGAATTGGAGCTGTTGTTAACTTTTCCTTGAGAATTTTAAAAGCTTTTTGGTGTTCTTCTGTCTATTTGTATTTGCCATTTTTAGTAGTGAGCTGGTTGAGGGGTTTTGCAATTTCTGAGAATCCTTTGATGAATTTTCGGTAATAGGATGCTAATCCAATAAATCCTCTTAATTCTGTGGTATTTCATGGAGTCTTGAAGTTCTTGACAGTGCTGATTTTTCCAGGGTCTGGTTTAATTCCATCTTTGCTAACAATGTGACCAAGAAAAGCCAAACTTGTTTTTTCGAAGTAGCATTTTTCAATGTTCAGTTTCAATCCTGCTTTCCATAATCATTGAAAAACTTCTTGCAGGTGTTTTAAGTGTAATTCAAAAGATGGTGAATAAACATTAGTATCATTGAGATAAACAACTACTGATTTTCAAAGAAGATCTTTGTAAACAACATCCATGAGTTTTTGGAATGTTGCTGGTGCATTGCATAATCCAAAAAGCATTATGTTAAACTTGTAATTTCCTTCTTGAATGGTGAATGCTGTTTTGGGGTGATTTTTGAAATCCATGGCAACTTGCCAGTATTCACTCTCTAAATCTAATGTTGAAAAGTATTTGGATTTTCCAAGGGCATCCAGCATGTTATTGATTTGGAGAAGAAGGTAGGCATCTCCAATGGTTACACTGTTGAGTTGTCGATAATCAACACAAAATTGTATCTTTCCATTTTTCTTTTTAACTAAGACCACAGGCAAGACCTATAGACTTATTGATAGTTGAATAAGCCCATTGTTAAGCATCCATTGTACTTCTTCTTAGATAAATTGGTGACTTTTTGGAGCAACTCAGTAGGCTTGTTGTCGCCTTGGTTTGGCACCTCCTGTGTAGATTTGATGTTGAACCAAATTGATTCTTCCTAAGTCATTGTTGTTTTCAGCAAAAATATCGGCAAATTTTGCAATTAGCTCTTTGAGCTGGCTCTGTTGTTGTGGTTCAAGTTTTCTCATGTTGATTCGAGATAGTTTTTCCATGACAACATGGTAGTTTTCAGAGCTGAAGTTTGGATTGATTTTTAGTAGTGAATGTCCAATAATTTCAGAGAAATCAGGGACTGTTTGGGGTGATTCTTGTTGAAAGATATTACTGTAAATAACTCCAATTTCTAAGTTATTTGATAAAACTATAGGGAAATTATTGGGATTGTAAAAAGTAACTCGGACTTTCTTTGTTCTTTCTGGAATATAAATGTTTGGGTTTGAGATATTATGTTCCAAGCAGATTTGTTTGTTGGACTCAAAAATTTGTTGTGTGGTTGTTGGCTTTTCACAAGTGTAAATTTCAGGGTGTTTTCCAAAAGGTGAGATGGTAATTGGTTGTGGAAGTCGTAAAATCTGGTGAGATTCTTTCTGTTCATCAAGAGCTATGTTTACTGGAACTGTGAATTGTCCAGTTGAACTGAAACCTTGGGTTTCTTTTTCACTTTTTCCCAATTGTTCTCTTTGATTGACTAATTGTAAACCCGAAATGTTGATTAAGAGTAAATAAATAGCTTGAGCAATTTTTTCAGCATGTTTAATTTGAAAAGGTTTATTGGTTTCATTTTGTAACATGATTGTAATGTCTCCTGTATATACAGCATCTATGATTCCTCCTCTAACATTGATTTTTTTGCTTGCCAATGATGATTGGGAAGTGATTTGGACTATTGCTCCTGGTGGGATTTTGAGGGCAATTTTGAGATTGATTTTGGTAAAAGAATTTGGTTGAAGAACCAAAGTGTCTTTTCCTGGATATCGTAGATTGTATCCAGCATCAATTTCATGTGCTTTTTCCAGTTTTATTCCTTGCCCATTGTTGTTGAAGTATTTGAGTTGTAAAGCAGGCTGGTTTTTAATAAGATAGATGGGTGTTGTTTCAATTTTCTCTGTTGTTTTAGGTTCTCCAAATTCGATTTTGTATTCATCACTTTTGCTGAGCAATGGAATGCTAAAAGCATAGCATTTAAGACACCATTGTTCATCACATGGCATTATACATTCTTCGCATAATTTAATGTTTATTTGCTCTAATCATTGAATTTGAGCTTGTTGGATCAGGTAAGTGTGACTTGTGATTTAGTGGTATATTTCTGCTTTATCTTTATAATCAAATCCAGCTAATTCCAATGTATATTCAATATATTCTGCTTCCTTCATTTGAAGAACATCTTTTTTGGTTCTTCTGTTAATTAAAACCATGACAAATTCATAGATTATTTTGGTGTCATAGAGATAGTGATAGAGTTTGCTGAAAACACTATTGTATGCGGCATTGAAAGGTATTCTACATTTTACTTTTTCTGCAATAAAAAGAGCATATTGACAAGTTTGATCACAGACTCCTCCTCTAAATACAACATCAATCCAGTCACATTCATTAAGAAGCTGCTTTCCACAAATAAGACAGGGTGTTCCATCCCATTTTCCACTTCTTTTAATTAAGTGGCCCCATCATTCTCAATGGCAGGCCTTGCAATAGTAGCAGGTGTGACTTTCATATTCTTCCTCAGGTGAAATACAAGCTCCCATTGATGATAGTTTCTTGTAACAGTCCTTACATTTAAGGGGAATGTAGGAGCATTGTTTTCTTGGCTCAGTTTTTGAGTAAGAGGTATTCCATTCAGGGGTTTCGGGTTTAGAATGTGGGATAAAATGTTTTTGTTCAGTTTTATCGGCCCAATTGGATGTTGATCCAAGAGCCATGAATGTTTCAATTATTGGTTTTTCTTCTTCTGGCTTGAATTCAAAAGCTAGGGCTTTTTTGGAACATTTGTTGAATGTACCACAAGTGGCAGGTACTCGGACATGTTGTCCTTGGTAAGAAATTTGTAGTTCTTGGGTTTCCCAGTCTAATTTTGCATTGGCTTTTTGAAGCCAGTTATTTCCGACAAGAGCTTGATACTGAGGAGCATCTATTATAAGAACTTTGACTGAAATGATGATTCCATCAAGGGTGAATGAAAAATTGTCAATTTCTCCTACTGGAGTCTTTTTCATGCCATCGGCAGTGACGATTACTGTCTGAGCTGGTCAGTCAACATTTCTTTTTAACTGTTGCATCAACTAGTAGATGATGATGCTTCCAGCAGATCCACTGTCTAGGATCAAGCAAATTGCCTTTCCTTCGACTTCTGCTTCAGTGTACATAGCAGTGATTGCTTTTTGTTCATTGGCAGTTGCATTGCTAAGCAGGAATGATGACTCATTTGCTTCGAACTCAAAAGGGAAGATATCTGAAAGATTGGTGTTTCCAGCAATTCTGGCTGGTGGGATTGTGGTAGAAGTATAAAAAGAGTTTTATTGTCATGTTGCAGCTCTATCTTCTGAGAGTGCAGTATGGTGAAAATCCTGTTCTTCTTGCATCATAAGATAACTAGGTTGAGTATAATAGTGGTTGGGTCTTAGTTGAGCTGAATTTCAGAAAACCAATTGGTTGTTTGAACTGGTTCTATTGTCATTTACTTGGTATTGGTTTTGTGGTGTGAATTGATTTTGTGTAATCAATCTTCAAGCAAGTACTTGATAATGTTGTGTGGGTGGTTGTTGGTATTGCTGTTTAATTGGCTGTGGGGCGGGCTGATAATAGTTATTTTGGTATTGGGGTCTTGGTGGATAGTAAGTTGGTGGTGGTGGTTGATAATAAAATTGTTGTGGTAAAGGATAACGTTGATTACTCCTGTTTTACTGGTCTTGTTGTAGCTTTCTGCAATCTCTTTTCTAGTGGCCAGGAATTCCATAGTAATGGCAATTCTAAGGCTGGTTATTAGAGGATGATGTGAAGTTATTTTGATTTCGTCTTTGGGGTAGTTAATATCTTTGGGATTGCTGTTGTTGTTGGTTGGTAAAATAGTTTTCGACTTTTTTCGTGAGTTGGTCAATTTTCTCCTCAGCTGCTGAGCTGGTTTCTTCAATGACTAAGTTTATGAGTTTTGTATGGTTGGCTTCTTCTATGGCCATTTCATATCTCTTTGCATGCTGAATGACAGAGTTAAAATCTTCTGGGGCATGTGGGTGAACCTTTTTAATCAGTTTATCCTTTAAACCAGCGATAAATTGGTCCAAGATTTGAGCATCGGAATAATAATTACTGGTTTCAAGTTGGTGAATTTGTCTGAGAAGTTTGTTGAATTTCCCAATATAAGTCATAACAAATTTGGAGAGTTCTTGTTTGATATTGCAAAAACGATTTCGAAGTGTGATTGAGGTGTTGTTATCAGTGAATTGTTCTAAGAAGGCAGTTTTGAAAGCTGTCTAGTCATTAAAAGGGGTGGTCAAGTTTTCGAACCATTCGCCTGCTGTTCCTTTGAGAAAGTAGGGAATTGTTCTTAAAATTCTGGCAGCATTCCATTTATTTGCATCTCCAGCTTTAGTAACTTGGTCGAGCCATTCTTGGGGACTGGTTTCAATGTCTTCTCCATTAAATTCAGAGATTTTTGCGATGTATGCTGTCATTTTGTCTTCTTCATTTTCACTGTCTATTAATTCTTCTTTAGGTATTTCAGAGTTGTTTTTTTTGTTTGCTGCTGTCTCAGAGTGTTCACTTTGATTTTCAGCTAGAAAGTCAAGGAGATTGGAATTAGTTTGAAGGGGTTCTTGTTGTTTGGTGGGACTTCTGAGTAATGTAAAATCTTCTGGTCTTGCAAATCAATTTAAGAGTGAATTAAGTGTTTGTGCTTATACAAGTGAAGCTGAAAAAGGTGTGATAGTAAGTGGAAGTTTTGAACTGGTTCCTTGTTCAGGTGTTTGTAAGTGTTTGGCAGTTGTCTTTTGTAGTATTAGGGTATTTGGAATGATTCTTGAGTATTGCTTCAATTTTTGTTTGCCTTTGTTGCTTGTTTCTGTCTCTAATTCGAAATCAATAAAGTATTGAGACTGTACTGGATATGTTTTTTCACAGTACTTGATAATATTAAAATTAAGTTCTTGAAAATAAGTGGCAAGTGTTTCATTGTTAAGGTCTTCAGTTCCCAATTGTGAATAGTGTACTAAATTATTGTAAAGATTGTTTCTAATTTCTGAGATATTGTAATTTCCAAAAAGATAGTTGTTGATGCAGTTTTCAATATATTGGTATACTGATTTCTTGACAACTTCAATTCCGTCTGGAATGTTGAATCTTTGCTTGCAGTAGGTGTAAATTGACTGGCAATATTCTATAGTTGCTGTGTTTAGTGTGGTTGCCACTTTGAATTTGTTGTTGCTGTGTTATTTCCGTGGGAGAGCACCAAATATTATCAAAGGTTTTTGGTCTCTTCTTAGCTCTTGTATGTTTGTTGTAATGCTGTTAGTTCACGACTATGGGAAGTGTTTGAACCTCCGATAACTGAATTTTATCTTCAAATTATTTCCTATAATTTGAACTGCTGGGCTTATAGTGGAATAGCCAATTCCATGCCAGTTATTTTATGTAGTTACATTGTAGTAAATGTCAACTCTTTCCCAGGAATTGCTCATCTGGAAGCTCATTAAAAATGTGTAGTTACTTTGCTGTGAAAGTCAACTCTTCTACAGGAATTTTCATCTGTAGGCTATCCTAATGATTATAATAAGAAAAAAAAAAAAAAAAAAAAAAAAAAAAAAAAAAAAAAAAAAAAAAAAAACAAAAAAAAAGAAATGAGAAATTGATTTGTTAAAGTCGTTTTGGATCCAGACCTGGAAGTGTTTTAACAATTTACTGAAATTGATAGCTAGTCAATTTCAAACTGTTTAGTAAGAATTGGTCAATTGCAAAAGAGAAATAATTAAGGATTTGATTTTTCGAATTATTTGATATTTATTTTGTTTTTGTGTGTAAAGGATAATTCTAATTGTTAAATCTGAAGTAAGATACATTTTCTTGAAAAGAGAAGCTCTTCTTTTATACAACTTGTTGTAACACTATTCTATGAACTTGAACTTTGCTCTTTTCTACAATTTTGCTGAATTAAAGATATATTTCAGCGAACTACAAGTTATTTCTGTGAACTACTAGATATTTCAGTGAACTATTAATTATTTTGACAAATTTCTACAAATTTCGGCAAATTTTTGAATGTTACATATTTTGGAGTATTGCATGATTGATCATTGCAATTAGGTTACATCTGTGTTATGTACAAATTGAGTTATTAATTAAATGATAATTTCGGACATTTTTACTAATGTAATAAGTGATAATTTGAAATGATAATATATGCTAATTAATGATAAGAATTATAAAGATAATTTCATGCTAAATAATATCTCTAATTTTGTCTGATAACACTGTAGAAAAGCATGTAAGAATGTAAAAATAAAAAAAAATAAAAAAAATAAAATAACAACTTTATCTCAATCTTTCTCTTATCACTAATTTCCTTTTCCTTATTTTCAAGTATCTAAACATCTTAAAGATAAAAGATTACTTATTGGTTATTCTCTACCTTTTTTTTGAAATGTATAAATAAAACATTTGAAGATTATTGAATAAAATGTGATTAAAAAGTACATCTGATACCTAATATTGAATTCTAAAAGTGCCAATATAAGACATAAAATTATACCAGTGTGTGATCATTTGTTGACAATACAGACTATCTCTCTACTTTTAGATTTTTCGGTTATTTTTTGAAAAGTATAGCAACTGAGATATTTTATAAGACTGATCTCACACATTGAATTCATACTTATTCAATTCACTTTTTGAAGTTGAATTTTCTTTGATTTCTTTTATTACCCTACAATTCTGTTCTCTCTTGCTATTTATTAGCTTGTTACTTCAACTTATAACATAAAAGTGGTGTTTCCTGTGAGGTTGTCAAAATCCACTTTGTTTTCTATTGTATGGATGATTATTCATACTTGCCACAACAATCAGAAGAATACTTTAAAGCACACAACAAAAACAATCTAGACTTTATTAAACTTAATCCTTTGTTCTCCTGCTTGATTTGCTTTTTCATTGAAGAACAATCCAGCAAACAATTTCAAGATTTTTGGAACTGGTTCCTGAACAAGCATTTAGCTAAAACTTATACAGCTTATACAACTTATTACTTTGATCAAGCTTATTTTGAAGACAACTTTAAAGAAAGAAACAACAGTATTAATCAGCTCTTATATTCTACAACTTTTGAACAACAGCCTCCTAATTTCGAATATCTGAATCATTAAATCCACAATTGGATTGTTGCTTATCAATTAACTGAAACTCCCCTTGAAACAGAAGAAGAAAGCTATCAAACCACTCCTGTTTTCAATCTCTTCTCAAGTGAATCAGAACACTTTACACAAACAGTTACTCCTGAACTAATGGCTCAAGACCCTATGCAACAAAACATTCTGATTGCCCTCCAAGACATACAGATTGCTTTAGAATGAAGAAACCAATATGATAATAAATACAAGTTTCAAATTGTTGGTGGCTACCTTCAAGGCTTTTCTGCTACTTGGTTCTCACAAAAAACCAATGCTGGTGCTGACCAAAGAATCATTAGATAGACACCAACAAATGCTGGAGAAGAAAACACTTTTTTTACAATCTGGTTTGAAACTAAATTTAGAACTTCCATATTAATCTCAAAATAGCATATGAAATTAGAAAGAAGAACTCAAAGTCCTGGTGAGGTTGTGACAGAATATGCCAAAGCAATAAAAAAACTCATTAAATAAGTAGACTCTAAAAGAAATTGGACAGAAGAGCAGAAAATACATTCCTTTACAAAAAGACTGAGAACTAATTTATTATATGCTCTTTGGCCTCTCCTGGCCTTGAAAGATAATCTTACAATGGATATGGCTATTGAACTTGCTCAGAGAATAAAAAATAACCAAAGGATACATCTGAGATCTACTCTTCTGGTTTTTGCTCTTGCTTCTATTATGGCTCTTGCTCTACAAATAGCTACTACCTCTTTTGCTGCCCAAACTCAAGATCCAAATGAACAATTAATAGATAGGCTCACAGCAAATCATGTCTGGCTATTGGAACCTTTGGCCCAAGCAGTTAGAAAAAATCAACAACTCCAAAGACCCAGATTTGAACTCTGCTTCAATTAGTCCCAACAATCATCATATTCAAGACAACAAAATTGTGGTCCACCTGTGTGCTATTGCTGTGGATTAACTGAATACTTCTCAAAAAACTGCAACAATTCTCCATTGCCCCCTCCAGTTTCTAAAAATAATGACATTCAGAATAACAAACCCAACAATAATATTATTCTCAATTAAAGATTCAATTATGCCAACATCAATTTTTTTTAAGAGGATTCTCTAGTTGAAGCCACTGTTTATTAGCCTTTAAACTGATAGGCATATCTCCAAAGAATAAAAGTACAAGCCAATTAAAAGAAAACCTCTTTTATGCTTTTAACCTAACTGATAATAACCATAATATAGATGAACTGGCAATCAACACTTCTGATTTAATAAGAAAAAAAAAAGCCAAGGTTGATTTTGTTTTAAATCCCAACAAAGTCTCAACTTCTACTGCTAACAACAATAAGCCACCAAAGACTAAAGTTTTTAAAAATCCTCCAAAGTTGGAATCTTCAGAAATAGTACAAAAATCTTGCCTTTATTCTGTTGTTAAAAATTTCATGGAAACCCCAGCATACATTATATTTGGCCAATTAATAACTCATCCACAGTTCAGAAAAAATCTTTGCAAATCATTAATATTAAAGAAGAAGACACCAAAAACCAACAAGCATTCTCATCAAGCTGAATTTGTTAATAACAGCAATGTTACTCCTCTCATCTGTAAAGTCCAAGTGGCTGGTTACTTTATTGATTTGATCCTAAACAGTAAATCATCTGTTAGTGTAATTGCCAAACACTTTCTGAAAACCATTGAAAGAAAGATTAATGAACTTTCCATCTGGCCTATGACCAATGTATATGATAACAAAAAGAAAGATCTGGGTATAGCCAAAGCTGTTCTTGTTGTTACAAATGATTATTTGGGGTCTTCAATCAAATAACAAATCTGTAACTTAATACTTAATATCTTGATAATGTTGGTAATATTGGTACATTGGTTGTCTCTGAAGGTTTTGAATTGAGTTCTTTGTATAATGGATAGAGATTTAATTGATTGTGTTATCTATAGCTTTCCAAAACTGCAGTTTCATCAATTTTTTTCTCAGTGTGATGGCCAGTAATCCTCTTGATAAGATATTCTCAATTCTGAGTGTCTATCTTTATTCCTGGGTTTTTTACCAGTGCTATATCCTGATGTCAATATCTTCGTACATGAATCTTTTAATCAAGTTAGTATAGTAAAACAAAAAAAAAATTAAAAAAAATAAAAAAAATAAAGAGAAGATAAAGAAAATAAGCCAAGGCAATTTGTTAATTAGTATCCTGTCAATAGCTGTAATCAAAAACTATTGTTTCAATATGGTTAAGTATGAATTTCTATCAACAGAAAGTGTTGATAGTGGAGAGTAGATTTGAGATAGTAAACAATAATTTATTGATTTGAAAGATTGTTTAGATTAAATCCAAACTGAAAGGTCTGTCTTTTCTACTTTTATTGCTATCACTATATATATATAATTAATGTTCTATGAGATTACTTATATTGCTGAGCAATATACTATGATTTCTTAAACAATGTGCCATGATTTCTAACATTGTTCCATATTGCTGAGCAATGTGCTCATATGCTAACTACTATTTTCTTATTGGTCTACTATTTTCTTATATCTGTTTTCTTTTTATAAGTAACATTATCTCCTCCTTTTTAATATTAAGCTCTGTCAAAATTCTTATTTTGAATTATGTCAAATACCTCTTTTTTAAGTAGCATCTGTTCCATCCTACTTCTTATTTCTTTAATTTGTGAGTTGTTCATTTTTTCCCATTGATTGATAGTTATTGTTTCCATATCCGAGTGTAACAATACTTCTAAGTAGTTCTGAAATATAGTGTGTAGTTAATATATGGTTTTAATGTGTAGTGTTAAGTTTATTTTCTTTCCAATAATGTCTTCAATGTTCTGGATTATCTCTTGATTGAAGATTTTTTTGGATTTGTCCAGATATAATTTCTGGATATCTAATTTTCATCTCAATTGATAGTAACAGTATGGTATTGGAAGTTGGTCTAACCATTAATTCCAATTTTCTTTTACCAGTTTTTTTGTTGGAATCATGATGGTTATCTTTTCAAAAGTGTTCTTTATTTTCTCTATTATTTTATCTAACCAGTTTATTAATTGTTTCTGTAGTTACTAGTATGGTGTACTTTTCTCTTTTTGTTTGGTGTTTTGATAACAGATTGTTTGGTTGTTGATAATAATTTCCATGTTTGCTTGCTGTTAACTTAAAGCCTAAAACAATTGTTGAGCTAAAGTGTGAATATGGTCTGGTATTTTCATTTTTTTTTGTTGCTTTTGTTGCATATACTGTGTTTTTATATACTCTTTTATTGTACAATTTTACATGTTTGGTCTAATGATTATGATTGGTTCCAGATCTCATGAAATCTCATCTGGTTGGACTAATATTTGTTGTACTTCCAGTTGTGGAATGTTATTGGTGAATAATGATGCTATCCAGTGATATGATTTCAGTCAATTACTATGTACTGCTTTGGCTAAAATTTTGTTGTCTTATCTTAATTTATAAGCTTTATTTCTTAGAATTTTTTCAATGTGAAATGGTTCATCTCATTTGGAATCAAATTTTCCACTCCATTGTTTTTCCGCTTTGGTATGATGTAAGAGTACTTTGTTTTCAATCTTAAATTCAACTGGTTTATTTGGTAGTTGATTATTGTGTCATTTTTTTTGCTTTTCTTGAGACTTTTGGATGTTATCAGCTGCTTTTTGTTATCTGTTTTTTAGTGTTTCTATTAAGTTATATGTTCTTTTCAACAATGTTTCTTGGAAATTATCTTCTGTTATTGATTCAGTTGGATATGTATTGACTTTTATTTTAACTGGTAATATTGCTGTTCTACCATATACCAATTTAAATGGTGTTGCTTGTGTGGTATCTTGCTTCATTGTTTGATAAGCAAATAATACTGATGATATAAACAAATTCTATTCTTCTTGATTTTTTTGGCTGATTTTGGCAATTGCTTTATATTGTAAAATGATTTTAGCCAATTCTTATATGCTGATTTAACTAAAATTTTGTTGTTCTATTTTAATTTATAGGCTCAATTTTCTAGAATTTTTTCATTGTAAAATGGTTTGTCTTATTTGGAATCAAATTTTCTATTCTATTGTTTTTCTATTTTGGTATAATATAAGAGTACTTTGTTTCTAATTCTAAATATGACTGATTTATCTGGTAATTGGTTATTATGTTATTTTTTTGTTTTGTTTGTAACTTTTATATATTATCAGTTGTTCTTTACTTTTTATTTTCTAAAGTTTTTATTAAGTCATATGTTTTTTTCAACAATATTTTTTAAAAGTTGGCTTTTGTTATTGATTTTGTTAAATATGTATTGATATTTATTTTAACTTGTAATTTTGTTGTTCTACTATAGATTAATTTAAATAGTGTTGCTTGTATTATATTTTGCTTTATTGTTCAATAAGCAAATAATATTAATAGTATAAACAAATCCTATTCATCCTGGTTTTTTTGGTTTATTTTAATTATTAGTCCATACAATATTCTATTAAATCTTTCAACTAAATTATTTGTTTGTGAATAATATGGTAATAATAATAGTTTCTCAATTCCAAATTTTGACTTAATATTGTTAATGTTTTATTCACAAAGTAAGTTTTTTGGTTTGATAACAATTTTTTTGAACATTTATATTGACAAATTAAATTTTGGTGTATGAATTTAGCTATAGATTTTGCATCTGTTCTTTGAATTGCTTTTATTTCTGGCTATTTTGTAAGATAATTCATGGCTATTACTATATATTAATTATTTTTACTGGTTATTATTAATAATTTGACTAAGTTAATTTTAATTTAATTAAATAATTGTCCTATTTTGATTGGTTTTAGTGGTTTATTGAATCTTGTTCCCTTTTTTTTGACAAACATTACAATTTTGAACATATTAGATAATGTCTGGATACATAGATAATTAGTAATATTTTTTTTGATTCTTTTTATGACTGTTTTTTTATAAAAATGTTCTGCTGTTAAATTTGAATATATGTTAAACAGTATTGTTTTTTTCTTTGGTTCTGTAATTACTTTGAGTGGCTGGTCTGGATATTTTCTGTTTTTTTAATATAGTATATTTTGGTAAATAATAAAATATTTTGATTGTTGTTTTATGTTGTTTTGTTCTTTTTAAAATAATTTTTTTTTGAATTATTGAATATTAATATAATGTTAAAGTTGTTAATATTTTTGTATATTCATCTTTTGTTATATTTTTGGATTGAAATAATTAGATTTATCTTATTTATAACAAGTCATTAATATTTTCATTTTCATTTTCATTTTTATAATATACAGTATAATTAAATAATAATAGTTCTATTTTCTATTTTATATGGCAATTGTCTCCAAATTTTTGTTTCTGAATTGATGTTAATCTTTTATGATCAGTATATACATCAAATTTCTAATTCAAGTATTTTTTTATTTAATGTTAGTCCAATAAATAATTAAATGTTCCAATGCTGAAGTTTTATAATTTTTTTTGGCTGGATTTAAACTTTACCTGGCATATATCACTAGATGTTTTTATTTATCAGCTCTTTTTTGTAACAATACAGCTTCTAATGTTTAACTAAATATATTGGTAATAATGATAAATAACTTGTTATAATCTAAATATATCAATACTAAAGTTTGAATAAGCTTTCTTCTTAAGATATTAAAAACTTTTTGTTAGATTTCAGTTCATTTATATTTAATATTCTTTGCTTAGAACTGGTAAAATAGTTGAGCTAATTTAAAGAAGTTTTAAATAAAGTAACAATAATATTTAACAAATTTCAGAATATTCTTAATTCTGTAAAATCTGTTGATACTAAAAAGTTTTTGACTATCTTAATTTTGTTTGAATTTGTTTTTATGCATTTTTATTTATAACATATTCCAAAAATTTGAATTTAGTTTTTCCAAAAAAATACTTAATGACATTTAACTTTATTTCTGCTTATCTTAATCTTTTAAACATTTATTAGAAATAATAGAAATAATTATCAAATGTTTTTAAGAACATATTGGTGTTATTTAAATAGACTATTGCTAATTTTTATAGTAATTTGGTATAGATAATTTTTATGAGTTATTAAAAGATAGCTGAAGCAATGGTTAAGCTGAATGGTATAATATTAAATTTAAAATTTTTTTTTCTAATAGTAAATACTGTTTTTTTTTTGTTAATTGAATTTATGATTATTTGTTAATAATCACTATCTAAATTCAATATTGAGAATTATTTTTTTCTTCAAAAGCATTGAATAGTTTTTAGATCTATAGAATTGAATAATTGTCTTCATAAGTTATATTGTTAGGCTTTATATAATCTATACAAAAGCAGATTTTTTTTTTTTTCAGATAAGTACCATTAGTAATAATTATAGACTTATTAATAGTTGAATTAATCTGTTGTTCAACATTTAGTTGATTTTTTGTTGGATAATCTTATAGTTAATAGGTGGTATTTTGTATGTTCTTTATTTAATTAGCTTATATCTCTAGTTTTAATTTAATACTGGATGATGTTAGTTCTACCAAATTTGTTTTCACTAACAAAAATATTAGTGAAATTGTTAAATAGCATTTTAAGTTGTATATATTGAAATGAGTCTAAATTTACCAAGTTTATTTGTTTTAACTGTTTTGGTTATAAGAAATAATACTTTTTTCATTTATAAATTGTTTGTGATATAATATCTACATATCCACAAAGTTATAAAAAATCTAGAATGGTTGTTGGTAATTGACTCTTAACTTTAATATTTAATTATTCAATAATAGTTCTACTTGAGATTTTTATAAAATTTTTGATTGTGTTATATATTGGGATCTTGATGTGTTTGTGATTTTTGGTTAGTATATAGAAATTAATAATATTAATCTCTTCTAACTTACAAATTTTTGGTTTTATTTTAAAATTTGGAATTGATCTTTTACTTTTTTTTCTATAGTTAATATATATTGATTATATGGTAAAATAGAAATAAATTGATTGGTAGAGATAATTTTTCTCTTATTAATTGTTTTTTTTTCTATTATATTAATTGATATTTCTATTTTATTCATAGATCTGAATCTATTTATTTTTTTTGCTGTAATTTTTAACTTTTTTTCATTCTTATTAACACTAATTAAGCTATTTTAATCAGAAACAGAAATATTGTCTGTGTTATCTTTTCATTTAATTCAATTGTATATCCTTTTTTTAAATTATTTTGTAATATTGTAATAATATTTTTCATATATTCTGCATTAATTATTTCTTTTCTAATATTAATCTTTTTTTTATTAAATTAGATCTAAAAACTAATTGAACCATTGCTATTGTTGAAATTTTCAGTACTATTTTTAAATCTATGTTAGTGCACAAATAAAAATTCCAATTTGATAATAGTTTTTTCTAAATATCTGAAATTAAACTCTATATTAGTATTATGTGTATATTTTGGTATAATATCTTTATTGTTATTACTAAACTATTTAAGTTTCTGCTCCTTTGAGAGATCTGGAAGCATGATATATTGTTCAGAGTTTTTGTTAAAGTTTAAATTATTGTTGTTGTTATTGTTATTGTAAATAAAATTAGAATTGTTGTTATTATTATTATTGTAGTTTAAATTGCAATTGAATTTTAACTTTAATTTTGATGCATATTTACTAATTGGTTTTTTTTCTTTGGAAATTGAATAGATTATGTATAGTAGTAGATTATAGATAAAATTACAATTGTTACAATATTTGAAAATTAGATAGTATTTATATAGTTTTGTATTTAATTATTTTAATTTTTGCTTTTGCTTTTCTCTAATTAATACTAAGTTTTAGTAGTATTCATGAAATTGTTTTAAATTACTTATAATATCAATGAAAATATCTAAGTTAAAAATAAAAACTGTTTCAACAGATTTTGGCAAATTGTTTTAATTTTTAATATTTTGTTAAGTAAAATACCTTTAACTTTAGCATTTGTCATTCACCAGATTTTATTCTTGTTATATAAATAACTGTCTAAATATAAAGTACTTAGTTTTATATGACATTAAAAGACATTTCTTGGCTCATTCAGTTGTTTATTAGAATTATTGTTACAGGGAATTATTTGGAGTATTAGAACAAATAACAAATTTGTAGCTTGGTACTTAATAGTTAGTAATATTAGTAATTTCTAAAGATTTTAGAATCTAAAGGTTTTAGTTAAGTTTTTTGTATAATAAACAGAGATTTAATTAATAATTTCTTTTGTAAATTTTTTTTTCAGCATAGTAGCTAATTTAATTTGGTAGTTGTGTTTTTCTGATAAGCTATCTTTAAATTTTTACTTTTATTTTTGGGTTTTTTATCAAGCTATTCTTGATGTCAAATACTTAATACTTAATTTTTTTAATCAATTAGTAAACAACAAAAAAATGAAACAAAAAAAATAAAAAATTAGCATCTTGTCAATAGCTATAATTAAGAGCTATTGGTTTAGTGTAATTAAATATTGAATTCTATTAACATATAATGTTAATAAAATGGAAGTAATGATAACATAAATTCAGATAATAATTAATATTTTATTGATATGTAATTTGATTTTACTTCAAATTGTAAAAAACTATTTTTTAAAGGAAGAAATATTGGGTAATTAATAAATTCTAACTGATTGTTGATATTAATTCTGTCTTTTTTTGTTTCTAATACTCTTACTATATATATTTAATTCTTGTTATACAAGATCTTATATTTTTTTAAGCAATATGCTCTATTTTCTCTAATAATATGCTTATTATTAAGTAATATGCCATAATTTTCTAACAATGTGCTTATTGCTAAGCAATGTATTATAATTTTCTAATATTGTACTTACTTGTTAAGTACTATTTTTCTATTGATCTATTTTTCTATCTGTTTTTTCTACTTTTTTTCTTTGTATTTTTTCTATAAGTAATAATACCAAAGAAAAATATATACAATTTATGTAAATTAAAATAAATACCAAACTTTTTAATAATCTTAAGCAATTTTACAATACTATTAAAAAGCAAAAATGACAAATTATAATTAACTAAAAACATAGAACTATTACAAAAATTATTTTAATTTTAATTAAATTAATTATATTTTATTATAATAAGCTATATCTAAACTATATATAAAATTTATAATTTTATTTATAATAATCTTAATATTATTAAAAACAGACAAAAATTTTAAGTATTAATTTTTAAAAATAAAATTTTTGTTTAAAGTAATATATAATATATTATTAAATATATACAAAAAAAAACAACTATAAAACATATAATAATTACAAATATAAATCTAATACAGATTTTTACAAAACAATATGTAATTAAAATTCATTTTATATGAAAAACAATGATCAAAAAACTCAATTTTTTTATAAAAAAGATGTGTATATTATATATAATAAATATAAACATATTAAAAATTTTTTTTTTATTATGAATTTAACAAGTATGGCTCAACTACCATCTAAAAATTAAGACCAAACTAAGTGATTCAGAACTAAATATGATTCACGTACTTACTATATATAACCAGCTACTTAAGCCAATTTAGGCTATACTACATTAATGCATCAAAAGAAAACTTACTCAAAAAAGACATCTTTTGAACAATCTTAAATAATGTAGCACTATTAGCAACTATTCCAACTAACCACTCAGCTGTTTTATAGGCATCAGTTTTTATAGCAACAGATTTGTGTTCTCAAAGAGATATCAAATTAGAAAACATATCATTATTAAAAGATAACAAACTCATATGGGGATCTGACTCAAAGCCACACTTAATTTTCAGAGCAACTATTTCCCATTTCAACTTACCAATAGCTTTACTAAAGATACTTATGTGAACCAAGACTTCATTAATCCTAAGGCCAAGAACAACATTCGAAACCAGATCACTATTAACAAATTGTTCAAAAACTTTGACCATAAAACCAACAGACTTAACAATAAAATTAACCAAAACAGAAAGCTTAACCAATTCAGATTTTAGATCAGCTAGCTGAGAAGATATTAAAAGATTAACAACAGTCACAGAAGAAGCAAAAGCCACCAAAGGAAGAAATTCAAACATAACAGGAGAAGCAGATGTCTTTACATAAGACAAAAAATTAACAAAATGTGGTTTAAATACCTTGGAAGCCTTAGAAAAGAGAGATAGAACAATTTTACAGTCCACAGCCAAGTGATCTATTTCTTAATACTGAAAACAACACTAACAACTAGGAGTTTTCTATCAAATACAGCACTTTCTTAGTGTATCAGTTTTGGCAACAGCAAGATTCAAATCAGCTTGGAAGCCAAATATAACTAGAATAAAGTGGAAACAATAACCAGAATTAGGAGACTA
This sequence comes from Geosiphon pyriformis, assembly GCA_016748015.1. NCBI lineage: Eukaryota > Fungi > Glomeromycota > Glomeromycetes > Archaeosporales > Geosiphonaceae > Geosiphon > Geosiphon pyriformis. The sequence continues at coordinate 6,475 of JAAOMT010000647.1, read as the reverse complement.
AGAAATAAAACAAGTTCAATCATTAATCTAAAAAATCATATTACTGATTTCAAAAGCAGTACAACCAGAAGAAAGATTGACCAACTTGGTCTTAAATCTATTATAAGACACAATTATTTCCTGTTAATTTACAAAGAGAAGGATCTGAATACTATCTTTGCCTACCAAAACTGACCAGTGATTGAGAGCAGATGTAACAACATTCAAGTTCTTAAAATAGACAACAACATATTGCCAAATACCAGCAGATCTTATCTGAATGCAAAAAACTTTACTAAAGACACCAAGAATTGACTTAATATTAACAGTAGATACACTCAAAGGCACATTACATAATACAACAGCAGCAAAAAGAGAGCCAAACTCAGAAACCACCAAAGACTTGGCAATTTTAAGAGTGGTAAGACAAATAAAGCCTGTAAGCTCAACCAAAAATACAGTATTCAAAGAGTTTTAAGAAGCAAACTCTATATAAAAAAGCTTCACATTGTCTTTTGAAACAGACTTAGCACCCAAAAAACCATGTACAGACTAGAAAGCAGCCTTAATATAAGCCAATTTGATTTTGAAAGTAACACTAAGCACCAAAGTAGAGACTACTCACCCAGCAAATTTTTGATAACTAGTAATAGTTTCTTAAACATTATTAAAAACAGCACCAGAAACTAGAGAAGAGGATGATTCAGTTTCCATTTAGTCAGCCCAGTTCTTAAGAACAGATGATCCAACAGGAAAAGATTGCTTTGTTTCTAAAACCAATGATAATCTGCTAAAAGGCACCAAATTTGGCAATACAGCCAGTAGTTGATTATGGCCCATCTTAGATGACATACCAGATGATGCTATAAAAATCTCATCTAAGATCTCATTGAGAACCATAAAGAGATTCAGTGTAACAATAGCAGAGACAAATAACTGCTCTTACTTTTCTGAACTTTTGGTCTTTTTGATCATTTTTTTTGAAGATATGATATTAGCAACACCAGATGTTGAAGCTAAAAAAGAAAAGACCAGCTTGTTTACTAGTCTATTATTAAAAACTTTTGGGCTTTTAGTTGAAGTGGAGACAACACTGGAATTAACTCAAGTGTGTTTCTTTGAGGGAACTTTGACTGATAAAAAACCAGTCAAAGATAAAGAAGTTGCTTTAGTAGCCATCAAAAGCAGCTTTTTATGATTACTGAATAAAGAAAAGGCTTCTAAAATGTTCTGTCTAGTTGCTTCTACAACAGAGAGAGCTTTTTTGGTTGAAATCTTATTAAATATTTCAGAAAAGATATTAGATACAGCTTTTTTACTCTTTGCTCTGGTTGTAGTCATAAAATTAAGAAGACAAAGAGCATTTTTTAATTAAGATAAAAGATATATTAAAATATTGTTTAATATTTATGTTTATTATTTGTTTAAACATTAAATTATTATTAAACAGTTTTTATGTAATTTATGTTAAACATAAACATATTAGAACATTATTTAATATTTATGTTTACAATATTTCAACCAATAATATTTTATATTCATATGTTTTTTTTTAAAAAAATATTATTAATGCTGTTACTATTCATATTATTAAACTAATATATTATTAAAACAAAA
>JAAOMT010000307.1:8070-76490 GCA_016748015.1 Geosiphon pyriformis | reverse complement strand
TTGAATCCGTCTCGACTGCCTCGAAGTAACAATTTAAAATCATTTCCAAGTTGATTTTCAAAAGGAGTATTTTCGTCTTTGCCCTGAATCCAATGATCTAGCTGTTTTATATTATGCGATTAAAGTATCTTTGAATCAATATTTGATCGAAAACAACGTAATGGCTGAGTACTACAGACTCTTGATAACTACTCGGCACGAGATAATGATGTAAAATATCTTCATATAAAGTTCCAGGTAAGATTCTCGCAAATGGTTTTACTTTGTGATAGAAGTCAACTGAAGATATGTTAAAGAACCGGATTAAAGGTAGAAGTCTTCCAATAGATTCTTTAAAGGCGTGGAAGTTTTCATCTGTCCAGTAAAGAACGTTCTTCGTCTGAATATTGTTATCCAATTTAGCAACTCCCCATTCAACAATTTTTTCCCATATTTCAGATTCTTCTATATTTAGGTCATCCCGAGTTAAAATTGAGGAAGAGCATTTTCAGTAAGGGAGGTAAAATCTTCCGAGTTGAAGACTATAGCTCGATTGTTAGCAGCTATTTCGGTGCAGAATTTTTGTGACTTTTTGAAAGAATCATGCATAAATGAAGTTTTCTGCAAAATGGCGAAATTTTTTTCAAACTCTTTTGCATGATGTTTAATCAAATAGTCTTCAAGGTGATCAATAAGATTCTCTAGAATAAGTTCGTCAGCGGTAACAAGCAATTCTAAAATGGTAGATACTTTATGTTTATCAAGAGAAATCTCGCCATTATAAATATATCTGTGCAGGAAAATAAAACACAGGAATTTGTGTTGGCAAAAATACTTTAAAGCAAATGAAAACCTTTACCTCAGAATTATCTCAAAAATTTTGGGTGAAATATTAGGTTTAGCGAAAATAATAGCATTATTTTCTCTTTTAATCCCATTATTAGAGAGAAAAATATGGAGATCTTGCTGCTAAAATTGGTGAATGAGCGTGAAAAGTTCTAATATTAGGCACTTCTCCAATAACAATCCTAACATCAGAAAAATTCTAGCTATTCCAAAATCATCGGATAAAGCCTGAAAGAATTGCTGGGGTGCCATTGATAAAAGGTATAAAAGCTTTGAAATATTGATATTTCAATCTGCAGTCTTTAAGGAAAGGCATTTTCACAGCACTGAGTTTTACACTGCATGTGATCGACAGGTGATCGGATATTATTTTACACCCATTTTTGAAATTCAGTGTTTGGCAAGTGAGTTTGAGCATTAAAGTAAAATTAGTTTATTTAAAAATATTAGGTTTTGACCATAAATATATATATTTATGGTCAAAATAACTACTTTTTATATTGCAAAAATTTCAGAATTTTCAGAAAAAGATATTAAAACCAGTTTTTAAATATGCTTTTGAATAAATGTATACAGTAAGTTTTGATAGTTAATGATAACAGATAACTAATAATAGATTATTTTTCAAAAATTATCAGTCACATGAATTAGGAATTTGAATTTTAAGCTCTAAAGTGATTGATGAAATTGAAATTTTTTAATGTAGAATATAATAATGAGATAATATAAAACTAGCCACTTTAGACATTAGATATATGAAACAAATTATTATTTTTAGCTTTAAGTACATATATCTAAGCTTCCAAGTTCATTGAAAAGATTGAATTACAAAGATTTTTCTAATAAATATCTTGTTGATATTTCAAATAAATGATTCAAACTGTTATAATTATTTTACTAAATTTATTATGCAACTCTTGGTGAACTTTTCTATTCAATACATGATATTTGTTTCGATGCTATATATTTTTAATACAAAAGATTTCTATATATTTGAATCAAATTTTTTTTTTGAAATTAAAAAGATAAATTGCATTGAAATATAATTTATAGACCGAAAAAATAATTAGATTTATACTGAAAGTTCCTAAAATTTTTTCAAAGATAAAGCCGCATTATATTTTAAATATGATTTCGTAAATAATCAATCAAGAATTTTTTGATTGTTCAATTTTTTCCTTTGAATTTTTTGCATATGTAGCACATAATTTCTTTGTTTTACCTTAAAAGGAAACTTGAATTTTAAAAGTTTTCGGTTTTTATCAATGATAATTAAACTTCTCATTTCACAAAAATTCCAACCACTTTTCACAAAAAAAGCCTTCATTTTTTTGATTAAAAATTTATGCAAATAGGTTACCACCAAACATTTTATATTTTTAATAATCATACTTTTGTGATTTGACGCGACTATGCTATAGCACTTATTCCAAAAGTAAAATCAAAACTCCTGTAACTATTAAAACTTTGAATTTTTTTCAGTCTGGTAAAGGCAATAATTTATTTAATTTCTTGTATTTAAAAATTCTGTTTTTTTCTTAAAAAAATTAGCAAAATAATAAATATTTAACCATTAGAATACTGAAAACTAATTTATTATTCAGCTAATTGACATTATTGTTTAAATTACCAATGGTAATTAAAAATTATACATATAATATAAAAATCTAAATGATCAAAGCAAATAATCTAACTGTTATTCTTTTATAACTAAAAAGTGTAATTTTTAAAAACATATTTTTAACCTTTTTTATAATATTTTCCTAAGTGACTTTGTATATTGTTCTCAAAAAAAGCTTTTTTTCATTGATCCAATTTTTATAATTAATATTATACTTTTTTTGTTGATATAATTAAAAGTTTTCATATACAAGAAAATTTGAATAATAAACTAAGATCGTGTTTCTAAGTTTTCCAACTAAATAAGAAATAGTTATGTTTTCATTAAGAAATGGAAATTTTTTAAAAAAAAATTTTATAAACTATTTATAGAATAAATTCTCCAAGTCATTCGCTTCTATGCCAAATTGTTAATTTATTATTAATAAAAGGTTGTATTTCGAAAATAATTTGTTAAGTTAAATGTCACTTGAGTTTGAGATTATTGGTTCAAAATGTATTTAACCGATATCAATTATATTGAAATTAACCAAGACATTGCTTTTATTTTTATTTTACACAAACATTATTAACCAGCGTACAAATTATATATTATTAGCTATAATTTACATTCATTTCAGCAGCAGTGACCAATTAAACTGCAGATATTTGATTTAAATCGAAATTATTAATAAGAAAATAACCTTTTTACGCCACGCAGTCAACAATCTATTTTTAGAAGTTTGTTTCATATTCTAACTTCAAAAAGCATTGTCTTTTTGGGAATGAAAATTGGATTGGCTTAATATAAAAATCTTTCTTTCTCTATAAATTTTTTTTGAAAACCATGTCTTCCACTTTGCCAATTGAAATTACAATTTCATCTCCCAACTGTCTTAAAGGAGCTTTCAGTGTTATTAAAGAAATTCTAGCCATTTTTCCAAAAAAATGTCTTAAGCGCAATCAAAAAAATGAGGGAAAAGCTTTTAAACGCTATTTCAAAGCAGCAAAGGCAGGAGATTTAAATGCACAATACAATCTTGCACTTTGTTATTTAAATGGAGAAGGAACGACCAAAAATTTAGAAAATCATTTGAACTCTTTTCGAAAGCAGCAAAGGCTGGACATTTAAATTCAACATTCAATCTCGGATGGTGTTATGCTAATGGAGAAGGAACGACAAAAAATTCAAAAAAAGGATTTGAACTCTATTCAAAAGTAGCAGAGGGGGGAGATTTAGATGCACAATGCAATCTTGCACTTTGTTATTTAAATGGAGAAGGAACGATAAAAAATTCAGAACGAGCATTTGAACTCTATTCAAAAGCAGCAGAGGCGGGGCATTTAAATGCACAATACAATCTTGCACTTTGTTATTTAAATGGAGAAGGAACGATTAAAAATTTAGAAAAAGCATTTGAACTCTTTTCGAAAGCAGCAAAGGCTGGACATTTAAATTCAACATTCAATCTTGGATGGTGTTATGCTAATGGAGAAGGAACGACAAAAAATTTAAAAAAAGGATTTGAACTCTATTCAAATGCAGCAGAGGGAGGAGATTTAGATGCACAATGCAATCTTGCACTTTGTTATTTAAATGGAGAAGGAACGACAGAAAATTCAGAAAAAGCATTTGAACTCTATTCAAAAGCAGCAGAGACGGGACATTTAAATGCACAATACAATCTTGCACTTTGCTACGATAATGGAAGAGGAACGACAAAAAATTCCAAAAATGCATTTGAACTCTATTCAAAAGCAGCAGAGAGGGGAGATTTAAATGCACAATGCAATCTTGCACTTTGTTATTTAAATGGAGAAGGAACGACAAAAAATTTAGAAAAAGCATTTAAACTCTTTTCGGAAGCAGCAGAGGCGGGACGTTTAGTTGGACGAGTAGGTGTTAGAGCATATCAATTGGAAACAGTGGAAGATCTGGGAAAAGGGGAAAATTTGAGATCACAAACCAGTATTGGCACGTATTATCGAAATGGAATAGTGAAAAATTTAGAAGAAACATTTCAATTTTATTCAAGAGCAGCAGAGGCAGGAAATCAAAATGCACAATATAACCTTGGATGGTGTTATCAAAATGGATGGGGAACCACAAAAAATTTAAAAAAAGCATTTGAACTGTATTTAAAAGCAGCAGAAGCAAATAACTTATGTTATCGAAGTGATTTTTCTGATTTGCATGTCCATGACCTTACTTTAGAGGAACAAGAAAATCTGGAATATACCATTTTACAATTCCAAAAGCGAGGCTTCAAATACCTAGATTATTTGAAAGGAGAATTTTTAGATTTTGAAGCTTTCTTTGACCAGCTTTCAGATGAATTCAAGTGTCTTAAATGTGGCAACTTGGGTACAATCATTAGTGGATCTCCTATATGTCCATTTTGCGATACTGATAAAAGGGATAATATCAGGTTGCCGAAATGCCTAGAGTGCGATGGAACATTAAAAAATCCACTTTGGTGTAAATCTTGTGAATATCTACGATTTTTAAAAAGTTGCGGAACATGGAACAGTGGAAACGATAATATTGATCAGTATATAGATCATACACAAAAGATTTCTGAAAGCTGCGGGGGATTTTTGGAATGGATTTCTCCCGACGAGATAACATTTTTAGATAGGGTGGGAACAGGGGGATTTGGTATTGTTAAAGAAGGTAGATGGGAGAGAGGCAGAATTCTATTTTGGGATAAGAAAAATCAAAAATATGAACGAACTGGGGTTACTAAAGTTGCTTTAAAATGTCTTAAAGGCAACCAAAATATGGAATGTATCAATTCAGATGAGGTATTTCCTTTTAAGTAATCTATGTAATTTTTATTATCCCTATTTTTTCTTTAACACCAAAAAATGCATTAAAATAGTTTCTTGCGCATCTTACAAGTGCATCTTGCAAATATATCCTTGAATGCTATGGAATAACCAAAGATGTTACAAATAATGAATTTGTTATGGTTTTACCATTTGCGGAACATGGGGACCTCAAAGCTTTTCTCAAGTCGAACAAAGATATTCTCACTTGGGACATGTTTCTTCGTATTCTTTTTCAAATCGCTGGTGGCCTAAGATTTATACATGAATCAAAACTGGTACATGGGGACTTGCATCCTGGAAATATACTTGTTTTGAAAACAAACCCCTTAAAAGTTGTCATTTCTGATCTTGGACTCTGTCGTCCTGCAGATGACGCTCCACAATCTGGAAACATTTATGGTGTTCTTGAATATCTTGCGCCTGAAATTTTCGAGGAGGGTTCTCATACTAAGTATAGCGATATATACAGCTTTGCTATCATTTCATGTGAAATTATATCGGGAGAAAGAGCTTTTAATAATACAGATCCTATCAACGTGGTACATGATGTGATTAAGGGAAAGCGTCCTACAATCAAGAAACATACACCTCAATGTATTCAGGAAATAATTGAAAAAAATTGGCATTGTGATCCCCAATACCGTAACACTGCAGAACAACTTCAACAAAGAGTTATCGCTGCTCATGATAACTGTAACTTAAATGAACTTGTCTATGAGAAAAGATTTTATTCTGAAGAGATAAAAGATGCTCAACATGATGAAACAAGATATAAAAGTCAACATATCTCAAACTTTACATGTTCAATGAGTGGTGAGACTTTCAATTATCATATTTAATGTTTAAGAATTTTTCTGATTTAAGCGTCTTTTTTCCAGATCTGGATTGTTCTGCTAGCATTAGTCATACGAATAAAGACACACTTGACCAAATCAGTAAGCACTTTCAATTTATTTTAATAATGATATTAATTGTTTTTTATCAATATTTAACTATAAAATGGTTTGAAATAGATGAATAATTTGAACGAAGAATTGGTTGTTTATAAAAATTATTATATATGGTTTTATTAGTAAAGGCAATTTAAAACGCATTTATTTAATTCAGGATTTTGTAGGTTGAGAAAACTGGCGTGCGAGGCGTCGGATATTTTAGGCAAAAAATTTTGGACTCAGTGTCTTAGCTTAGGCTTTGTTTTGCTAGATAGTGTAATCTTGATTGGCTTGGATGGCTGGTCACATGTAGAAAGTGCATGAGCTGCGTTTATTGTAGAACATGTATAAGTTTTGTGTGTACATAGATAGTGGTTGGACTTGCACACAAAAAATATTAAGAAATTACATATTTTGTTTACCATATAAGTTATACTTTATTATTTTTATTGTGTTTAAATAAGATTGTAATTTAAAGTTCTTTTTTTGAAATGCTATTGTAATATTGATACGAAATTACCTAAAATTTCAGAATTTCGTAATTTTTTTATACTGTATAATGAAAAATTCAAAAATTTAAGTTTAAATTTATTAGCTTTACTTATATAAATTTTGTATTTTGGGTTTAAATAATAATCTGTTTTTTTAATAAAATAATTTCAATTTTTTCTTTGTGCTTAAAAATGTTAAAAGTTTCTTTATAAAAAAAGGTTGTTAATATTTTTTATTTAAAATCTTAATGATATAAATTATATTTCTTTAATTGGAATTTGAAATAATACAGTATATTTGTTTTAAAAAGTTTTCTTATTTGAATAATTTAATAATTAATTTTCATTTTTGATTTTAAAAAAACAAAATAACAACTTACTAGTAATATATAATAATTTTAGTTAATCTATTATTAAAAAAACTTGAAAATAAAAAATAAAATAAAATAAAAAAATTACTTGAATAAAAAGACAAATATTATTTTTATTTTAAAATTACCAAAAGTAAATAATACTAAATAATACAATTATTTAGTTTTTATTTGTCAATATTATTATAAAAAATTTCTATTTTTATCGATCAATTATTTTAGGAGCAATGCGCAAGTCTGTTTTTGAATTTATAATTAGAATGAAAAACATAAATTGATATATAAAAAAAAGACAAGCAATTAAATTATTTGACTTAAACGTTTTATATTTAAATAATTTATGAATTTAATATTGTTTTACTGATACTTTTATTATTATTATTATTAAACTATTTTTTAAAATTATATTCTTTTGTAAAAAAAAAATTTATTATTTCAAGCAAATTGACCAATTTTAGCCTATTAAAATATGGTTAGAAAATAAGTATATTTTTATTTAAGTGTTAATTAGTCCATTAAAAAGATATCTTGACGAAAGCTTGAAAGGCTGCACCCAAGTTAAAAAGTCTTTTTAAATTTGAAAAATAATTACAGTTAAAATCAATTTTGAAAAATTATTTCCCATCTTAATGATCAAAAAAATCATTCTATTTATTACTTTGTAGTTATTTTAACAAGAAATTTATGAATCTGCAGAAAATTAAAAAACGTCTTTTACCAATATTTTTTTTTATTCTGCTTAATTATTTTACAGATTTTTCCTCAAACTTCAACCGTTTTTTACATTGTTTAATTCGAGTTTTCTTCCAGAGTTTTTCACATATCATCCTTTTCATCCGACTTTTTGTTTATTTTCTCTATCTCTCTTATTTCCTGTTACCAATTTCGTTATTACCCTCTACCTTCAAACAGTTAAATGAAATTGGCGAAGGCTAAGTTTTAAAATAAAAATCTTTGCAAATTAGAAAATTAAATTTCTAAATTATTAGTAGAGAAGTCAGTTTTTCTGAAAAAAATTTTCGTTTTTGATGAAATTAGTCATATAAATAAATTTTATGAATAATATCAAAAAAATCTTAACTCTAAAAAGAATCTAATAGTAATTTTTTGGTTATGAAAATAAAATAAAAAAGTTATATATCTATTTTTGATAATGTCATAATAATTAATTGACTGCTAAAAGGTTTTATTAAACAATATTATTGAATTAAAAATTCTTATCCGGATTTAATGCTTAATTAAAGTTATGTTTTATCATTACGTATACGATAAATTTTTTAAAATATAAGCGTGTTGGTGCAATAATTGTTTTTTTATTATAAAATTTATATGTAAAAACTTGAAATATTCTCATCAAATTAGTTTAACTCAAATTTTAAATAGTTTGTAAAACTTTTAACCTAATTTTTTTAATTTTTTTTAACTATTGCAAATTAAAAGTTTCTAAAACTGTAAACAAATAAAGTTTCAACTAAAATAAAAATAAAAAAAGTCAAGAATAAAAGTAAATATAAATAAATATTAAAGAATAAAGTAAAAAATAATATTAATATATATTATAAGTCATATTATAAATAGAAAAGATATATGATTATCTAATTTAAAAATAACATAATTGTATAATTAAGAAATAAAAATAAATGAACTGTAAAATAAAATATTAATAAAATAATTAAAAAAATTTTAAATAAAAAAAATTACTTTAGAATAATATATATTTTCAATTTGTTAGATTCTTAAAAAATTTAACAATTTATGATTAAGATATTTTTCCCAAACGTATAGATTTAAAAATAGATTTATAAATATAATAGAATTTTTTTTTGGATTTTAGATTCTTTTCATTTAAAATTATAACTTTTTTTTATTATATTAAAATTTATTCGATTTATCTAAAAGTATTAAATTTGATTTATTAATTATTATTTAAATATTTAAAATATTTAAATGAAATAATATTTTAAAAAATACAATTTATAAAAGAAAATTTGAGTTTTTATGTTATATTGCTATTTTTAATACGATCTTAGAACTTCAAAAATTATAATTATAATTAAAAATTTATATTTTTTTTGGTGTTATATTTTTTTCAAACCATTTTAACAACAAACATATGTTATTTTTAATTTAAAATTTTTTAACTCTAAAAATTCAATATTTTATTATATATTTTATCAATATAATAATTATGTAATAAATACCTTAAACATTTTCCCAATTATAAAATTAAACTATAAAAGCAAATAAATATGAAATTCTTCTTGGTTTTTATTATTTAATTTAAAATTATATTATTTAATCTTTGATTATTTAATATTTAATTATTTAATAGTTATTTTAACTCAAAGTTTCAAAATCTTTTATATAAAGACAAGAACTCACAGGAAAATAGCCAAATTTATTAATTTCAACAAAAATTATACATAATACTGTGACAATCTTAAACAAGAATGATTTGCTGTAAAACTTCAAAGTCTCAAGGCTTAAAAAATCATAAATTTTGAATTAGCCTTTAATTTTGACTGAATCACATTTTATGAATTCATCTCTTCATATTTCAGTACTTAGATATTAATACAGTTGGTGAAAATTACATTATAGGTTTCAATATACTCAATTTCTTTGAGTAAATTTTACTAATTTTTTCATTAAAACTTAAATATCTCTACTCAATAAAGTAATGCTGAATTCATCAAATTTTATAATGGATTTAAAGCGTTTATACTTCAAAAATATATAACTTCAAGGCAAAGATACACAGTAATTAATTTTTGTAATTTAGATTTTATCTAACATATTCAAATATCAACCAATATGTATAAAATTTTAAACAAAATATTTGCCAAGTGAAATACAAAGATGATAATTTTGAAAATTTTAATTTAATGTGAATATCAAGGTAATATTGAGATTTGGCATTTTCTTTAAAACAAAATTATGAGAATAACTAATTAATTAAATTGGTTTATCGACTCGCTGTAAACTTTATGCAAAGGAAATGTTATTAAATTTGTTATTACTGAACTGGCTAGAGCTAACGAAGACCAACTGTAATGTTAAGATTAGATTATATATTTAGAAAATTTATCATATTCAGCCTTTTTACGCCTTTTGCACTTTTACCCGTTTAAGCAATGAGGAAATGAAATGGGCGTCTATTTTCAGCATTTCAGATTTCTTTAAGGTTTAGCCTTTTCAGAAATGTGATTATAGGTTAAAAAAGAACCATCTGCAATCTTGGGAACTAGATTGTAGATTTAGAAAATTTATCATTGACAATAACAAACATCATCAGCCTTTTTTACGTCTTTGGATTTAAAAATCTTTACCCGTTTAAACAATTTACAAAATAGGCATCTATTTTCAGAACTTTCTAGCGTTTCAAGGCCAAGGCTTTTCGGGAATTTGATTATAGGTTAAAATCTTTATTTATTAGCAAGATTAAATACTTCTTTACCCATCCAAAATATTGGAGGTTTAATAATTCATTTGTGTTGCTACAAAAAATCATTTCTTTAACTTCATCAATTGAAAATGCAACTTCATCCTTCGAATGGCTTGAAGGAGCATTAATTGTCATCAAAAAAAATTTGGCCATTTTTTCAGCTAGTGAATATTCAAAAGTTGCTGACTCGGTGAAAAAATATGTTGAGTTCAATCAGAAAAAACCTGAAAACTTCTTCAATTGCTTAAATAATAAAAGTTCAAAGTGTTCGGCAGACTATATCTTGCTCGGCTTTTCTTTAGAACATGGGATTGGAACTATTCCTAATTTAAAAAGAGCATTTTTAGAATTTTGAAAAGCAGCGAATGCAGACAACTCTTTTGGACAATTCTTCTTAGGACGTTGCTATTATAATGGAATCAGTACTAAACAAGATCGAGAAAAAGCATTTGAACTTTATTTAAAAGTGGTAGAGGCAGGAGATTCAGATGCTGAATATAGCCTTGCAGTTTGTTATGATAATGAAGAAGGAACAACGAAAAATTCTGAAAAAGCATTCAAACTTTATTCAAAAGCAGCAGAGGCGGGACATACAATGACACAACTCAATCTTGCACTTTGTTATTTATATGGAAGGGGGACAACAAAAAATTCTGAAAAAGCATTTCAACTTTATTCAAAAGCAGCAGAGGCGGGACATACAACGGCACAATTTAATCTTGCACTTTGTCATGCTAATGGAAAAGGAACAACGAAAAATCAGAAAAAGCATTTCAACTTTATTCAAAAGCAATAGAGGCGGGACATACACTGGCACAATACAATCTTGCAGTTTGTTATGATAATGGAGAAGGAACAACATAAAATTCTGAAAAAGCATTTCAACTTTATTTAAAAGCAGCAGAAGCGGAACATACAACAGCACAATACAATCTTGCAAATTGTTATTTAAATGGAGAAGGAACAACAAAAAATTCAGAAAAAGGATTTGAACTTTTTTCAAAAGCAGCAGAGGCAGGACATAAAATGGCACAATTCAATCTCGCAGCTTTTTATGCTAATGGAGAAAAAACAACGAAAAATTTAGAAAAAGCATTTGAACTTTTTTTAAAAGCAGTGGGGGCGGGAGATTTAAATGCACAATACTATCTTGCAAATTGTTATGCTAATAGAGAAGAAACGACAAAAAATTTAGAAAAAGCATTTGAACTTTATTCAAAAGCAGCAGAAGCGGGACATACACTGGCACAACACGATCTTGCACTTTGTTATTTATATGGAAGGGGACAACAAAAAATGAGAAAAAAGCATTCGAAATGGATGGAAAACTGCGAAAAATCTAGATTGAATACATAAATACACAAATTCCAAATCAGATCAGATAAAAAAAAAATAATTAATGATAAGCAAAGGAAGATTGAACTTGGAACATGTGATTTTAAGTAAAGTAGTTTATTATAGAATGAAAATTAATTCAATTGGTTTATACAATTGATATGAAAGGTGATTTTATAACGTGTTTTTGGTGGAATATGGTATAAAGATTGAAACAAAAAATGATACTTGACACCATTTTCTCTATTCCCAGCTTGCTATCTGTTATTCCATTTGGTCAACCACGAAAAAGGGATAAATTGTTACAATAAAAATTCCAGCGTTTACCACATTAAAAATAGAGAATTGCAATGTTGGTTAAGTAGTTTAGCACATTTTGGGTTTATTTAGAAATTACATTTGGAAATTATTTATATTGTCATTTATTTTTACAACAAAGAGTAGATCAGTTAAAAACTTTCTTTAGGCAAGTATTACATTAATTTTTTAAAAAATTTTCTATATAATTTTGTTTCAAATTTTAAGAAATTCAATAAAGGTAACAATGTAATTTTTGAAAAATGTGAATTAAATTTATAAATTTTGATAATTTATAATACCAAATAAATAATATTAAATTAAATTAAGTTAGATTAAATTAATGTATATATATATATATATCAATATATTAATTTTAATTTTTTTGACAATAAATTATTTTTCTTGAAAAGTTATATTTTAAAATTTAGTAAAAAAAATTTAAAGAAATAAATGACTTTTTAATTTATGTATTTTTTTGATTAATACAGCCTTTAATGTAGAATTATTCTAATTAGTAAAGTTTTCATGGTAATGAGATTATTTGTGGATTTATGTGAACATATCCATTGCCAACATTTTCTCTTAGTCGTTGTCATTTTGTTTTAAAGGGTTGGGGAATGGATAAATTAATTTGTTAAAACAGTTGACCAATTCTTCTGTTGTGAATACATTCTTGATCTATTTCAATCAAATAAGGGTAAATAATCTTAATTCTCATATAGCTAAACAAATATGTGCTTTTCGATTTCAGAAAGATTTTTAAAAACCATTTCCTTATTAAAACAAATTGAATGTACATGGTAAATCTTGTTAAACCGAAAATAGATAATCAATCAACTGTAATAATTTTTTTTCCTAATCCGAAGAATTATTTTGAAATATCCAAAAAAAATTATTTATTTGAAATAAAAGTTTATTTTATTTAATATTTTTAACCATTATTTTGCAATTATAGAAAACTTTATATAAAAAGAAAAACTTCACTCGTTGTACTCATAAAAAAAACATAATTTTCTTTACACTTGCTTAAAAAATAAGATTTTGTCCAGGCAACACTTTCTAATATTATATTAATAAGTTAATTTGGCATAGAAGAATCTACAGTACATAAAATTTTGAAAAGAAAAATAAATTCTCAGCAACAATTTAAGCTTTACACCAAATAGATGAATAGGTTTAAAAATGTAATATTTTATAAAAGTGTAAATTTTATAGCAAAGCCCAAAATACATCAATCAGATCACTTTTTAAAGTCAAACAACAATTAAAAAAATCATTCAAAAATATATGTAATACGATTAAAACAAATTTTGTATTTTTTATAACTTTAAACTAAACATTAATATTATAATCTTGTTCTGGTTTAAAAAAGTAATTATTATATTTTGTTTTAATAAGACAAAAATTTATATTGCTTAAAATTCTTATTAAGATATTACTATTATATTGGTTTTAATTTCAAATTTAAATGTGTAATAATTTAGGCTAACTTTTTTTGTTTTTATAAAACCTTTTATTGATATTAGGTAAACTAATATACATTCAATTAGTTAAACAAAAAAAATTGGCAATTCCTGCAACAAATATATATGTTGGCCATAACACTATAAATATCTGGAGAAAAGTGGTAATTGACACTAGAATCTTGTAAATGTGACCAAATCCATAAAAACATAACAAAATTCACAAAATCAAAATATAATATTAATGCTATTATTTTTGGATCTATAATTTACTTATTAATTTCTAAAAATCTATAACACTAATAAACTAATTTTAATTAACCAATTTAATTAAAAAAAATTTTCCTATGACAAAGTGAGGTTCTATTACTATAAACATGGATTATGCTGTTTCAACACATGACCAGCTACTCAGAAAAATTTTTTAGCTATCTGAGATTTTCTTTATTTTCCAAAAACAAAAGTTACTTTTCAATAAACTAAACAATTAAAAAATATTTCTTCAGTTCAATAAAATTTTAATTCTCAAATTTATTTACAAATATTGAATTTCAAAAATGTATTTTTTAATTTTTTATCTGATCACTTGTCAATTACATATTAGTATAAAGACTGCAGATTGAAATATCAATATTTGAAAAAGCTTTTTATATCTTATCAATGGCATTTTAGCAATTCTTTCTCACTTTATCATAATTTTGGGAATTCAAAATTTTTCTGATGTTAGAATTGTTTTTGGAAAAGCATCTAATATAAAAACTTTTCATTCTCATTCACAAATTTTAGCAGCAGCAATATTACACAATATTTTGTTATAACATTCTCTATTAATTAGGTTAAAAGGGAAAACAATACAATTATTTTTGCTAAACATAATATTTAATCTAATATTTTTGATCTAATTCTCAAGTAAAGGTTTTTATTTGTTTCAAAATATTTTGGATAAAATAAATTTATATGTTTATTTCTTCTATAAATACTATATACAGTGGTAAGATTTCTCTTAATAAATATGAAGTACTTACCATTTAGAATTACTTATTACTGTTGACAAGCTTATTCTAAAAACATTATTGATTATTTTGAAGACTATTTAATTGAACACCATACAAAAAAGCTAGAAGAAAATTTCGTCACTTTGCAAAAAACTTCAATTATATATGATTTTTTTAAAAAGTTGCAAAAATTCTGCTCTGTAATAGTATTTTAAGAGCAACAAAAGTTATACATATATAAATTAAATTTATTATTATTACAAATTTTAATGTACAAGAATTAGCAAAGGATAGTATATATACTTTTATGAGATCCAAAAATTATCTATAGAATGAGTTAATAATAATATTTTATATGTAATCTTAATTATATCAATAAAAAATGTTTAAAAAAGGAATAAATTGTATTCAAAAAAAATTAATTATTAATTTTTTGAAAAATTTGAATTAAATCTTGATAAATTACATATTTAATATTTTAAAATATTTGAATGAATATAAGAAACGTTTTAATTTATATTTTAAATATTATAATATAATAATATAATAATATAATAAAATTTAATTAAAATATAATCACTTATAAAAAAGAATTAATCAAGATAATAATTAGTAATCAGTTTTATTTTTTGAATTTTTTATTATTTGTGCCAAATTAAAATTAAAATTAATTGTTTTTTATATAACAACAATTTTAAAAAGCAATATTTTTATTAAAAAGCTTGATTTAATTTAAAATAAAAATGTTATTTATAAACTTTAATTATAAAATCAAAACAGAAAAATTAAAACCAATTTTGTTTAAAATTATATTATTTTTCATATTAAACATATAGAATCAAATTAAGATATTAATATAATTAATAAGTTTATCTTCTTTTTAAATTAAGTTAACATTAAAATTAATTAATTTTAAACGAAATTATGTTTAAAAATTCTTGTAAAATCTAATTAATGGAATTAACAATCAAACTCATAAATTAATTTATCATTTATAATTTTATAAAAATATATAAATTTTTTTATTTTATAATGGTAAATTGGAATTGAAAGAAAAAAATTAATTTGAGAAAAAGAATAACAAAAGGAAATAGCAACAATATTTATAAAAAAATTGTTGCAGAATATTAATAAAACTCTTTAAATAGATATTTTTACATGAAAATATTTAAAATTACACTTTTTAGTTTGATAAATTAGAAATTGTTAAATTAAGTCAACAAATAAACAATAAAACATCAAACTCAAAAATAATCACAATAAATAAAGAGAATATTGTTTTTTTTTAAGTATAAATAGAACACTATATAATTAATATAATATATTAATTAAGAATTATTTAAAATATATCTTTTATGAAAAGATCAATAAACTAATAAAAATTAAGATTATTAGAGTTTATCATTATTATTATCATAAATAAAAATAACAAATGACAATTAGATTATTTGATTTATAAGACTTCATATATTTTTTATTCTTTTTTGACTTTTTTTGTTGTCATTATTGCTATTGTTGTTGTTACTATTGTTTTTGTTATTTTTATTATTGTTGTTGCTATTGTTATTATTACTATTGTTATTGTTGTTATTGTTATTATTGTTATTATTATTGTTGTTATTACTGTTATTACTGTTATTACTGTTATTATTATTGTTATTATTATTGTTATTATTATTATTATTGTTATTATTGTTGTTATTACTGTTATTACTGCTATTGTTATTATTGTTATTGTTATTATTATTGTTATTATTATTGTTATTATTATTGTTATTATTGTTATTATTGTTATTATTATTGTTGTTATTACTGTTATTATTGTTATTGTTGTTATTGTTATTGTTATTATTATTGTTATTATTTTTGTTGTTGTTATTATTGTTATTATTATTATTGCTATTATTATTTTTATTGTTATTATTATTGTTATTGTTGTTGTTATTACTGTTATTATTATTATTGTTATTATTATTATTATTATTGTTGTTGTTGTTATTATTGTTGTTATTATTATTATTACTATTATTGTTGTTATTATTATTGTTATTATTATTGTTATTGTTATTGTTATTGTTATTATTATTGTTATTATTGTTATTATTGTTATTATTATTGTTGTTATTATTGTTATTATTGTTATTACTGTTATTGTTATTGTTATTATTGTTGTTATTATTTTTGTTGTTGTTATTATTGTTATTATTATTATTGTTATTGCTATTGTTATTATTGCTATTATTATTTATTATTACTGTTTTTATTATTTTTGTTGTTGTTATTATTATTGTTATTATTGTTGTTATTGTTATTGTTATTATTGTTGTTATTATTATTGTTGTTATTGCTATTATTATTATTATTATTATTTTTATTATTATTATTGTTGTTATTATTATTACTGTTGTTACTATTGTTATTATTATAATTATTGTTATTGCTATTGTTATTATTGTTATTATTGTTATTGTTATTATTGTTATTATTGTTATTATTATTGTTGTTATTACTGTTATTACTGTTATTATTGTTATTATTATTGTTATTATTATTGTTATTATTATTATTATTATTATTGTTGTTGTTGTTATTGTTATTGCTATTGTTATTATTATTGTTATTATTACTGTTATTGTTGTTATTGCTATTATTACTGTTAATAATATTGCTGCTGTTATAATTATTATTATTGTTATTGCTATTGTTATTATTGCTATTATTATTATTATTACTGTTTTTATTATTGTTGTTGTTATTATTATTATTATTATTATTGTTGTTATTGTTGTTGTTATTATTGTTGTTATTATTAGTGTTGTTATTACTATTATTATTGTTATTATCGTTATTATTATTATTATTATTATTATTTTATTATTATTATTATTATTGTTGTTATTATTATTACTGTTGTTACTATTGTTATTATTATAATTATTGTTATTGCTATTATTATTATTGTTGTTATTGCTATTGTTATTATTGTTATTATTGTTATTGTTATTATTATTGCTTTATAATATATTAATTAATATAATTAAATATTATAAATTTATATATTATTGTAAATATTATAACTAAATTCATATTTTATGATATTATCTAAATATAAATTATAATTAATTATACCAAAAAAATGAATTAAAATAAGTTTTTCAATTATTTTTAGACAATTTTTAATTTTAAATATTTTTATATTTTGTAAATAATTACTATTATTAATTTTAATAATTTTTTAAATATTTAATTGTTAATACAATGTAAAAAAATAAGTAAATTGATAATATTTAGATTAAAAATAAATTATAATATGTAAATATAAATTGATTTAATATAAATTAATAATAATTATAATAATAATAATAATAGTTTGTTTATCTTTTTAATTATTTTTATGCTGTTTATTAATATAATTCTTATTGCTATATCTCTTTCTAATTTTTATCTTTTATATTTTATTAAATTATAATGTTTTAGATTATATTTATTAATTAATTTATCACTTATAGTTGCTGTATAAATTTTATTAAATTTTTTTCTATCAATTTTATTAATATTTGACAAATACTCTTATAAAATTTATTTATAGTAATAAAAATTAGTTTTATAACTGTTATATTAATTAGATAAAATATAAATTAAATTTTTAATTATTTTATTAACTAATTTATTATTATTTATAAAGTTTTTTTAAAATATAAATTAATATATATTATAATAATTAAAAAATTTTATTTAAAATATTTTCTTAACAAAGTAAACATAGGTTGTAATTATGTATTTTTAAATTAGTTTTTTTGATTTTTTTGTTTTCTAATATGTGTATAAATAGAAAGAAAATATTAAATATGAATAAATTATAATTAAAAAAACTCTTTTTTAAATCATATATTTAAAAAATAAATAATTTCTTAAAAGCAGAATTTCTATTTATATTGTTGTTTTTTTATGTTTAATAAATCACAAAATGTTATTATTTATTAAACTACTATTTGCTACAAATTAATTAAATAAGTTTAACTATTAAATAAATTTAATAAAAATTATTAATTTAATTATTTATAGAATATTAATAGCAACAACACAATAATAATAATAATAACTAATTTAAGATTATTGTAAACTATAAAAAATTACATTTTAAAATCCTAAATAAAATTAATATAAGAATTAGAAGACATTTAAAAATTGAGATATAATTCAAAATTTTTAAAAATTAAAAGACTTTTATCTATTAAAATAAAATATCTTTGATATTATGCTTTAATAATAGATATTTTATTAATAAAATTATTTTTTGTTAATTGATTTTTTTTGTCTAATATTAAAACAGAAAAGTTTTATTAACAGCTGCTTTTTATTTTTTATTTTGTCTGTTCTTAAAACTAACTTTGAATGCTTTAATCAAAAATTTTATAATATAAATTATTTAATTAAAAGTATTTATAATACCAATTAATTTTTGCTGATTATAAATAATATTTCATAATAATGAAATTAAATATTGATGAAACTTAACATATATTTTTTTAATATAAATTTAATATTATTTATTTTAAAACTTCAGGCTGTATTCGTAAAAAAAAAATAAAAAAACCTTATTTTTTGAAATATATTTTAAATTACAAATAATATTAAATTAAAATGAGATCAAAATTTAGATTTAAATTTAAAAAAAAATTAAAAAACCAAAATATCATAAAAAGTTTTATTTATATATTAACCAAAACAATATAATATACTTGTTTTATAAATTAAATATTATTGATTAATTAAACCAAAATATTTTGAATATTTAAAAATTCTTATAAAAAAATAAAGTATTTCACATTTTATAAATCAAAGTTTCAATTTATATTATTAACAATAAATTTTACTTATTATAAATATACTTAATTTTAGTCTTTTTTTATTGCTAATTAAAGTTTAACTTTAATTCCTATTTCGCAAGATAATAAAGAATAAAGTTATTATTTTTTATTCATTTCAACGATTATTATACTTGATATCTTATTAATTACTCTGCTAAAATCTATTTAGCCTATATTTTTTACTTTTTGCATAAATAAATAAAATATTTTTTGATTATATTTTAACAATTACTAGTATAAAATATAAACTTTTTTTCAAAATTACATTTATAAATTTTGTTAATTTAAGTTTGTATTTTTTTATTTATCATGTTTCAAATTTTAAATTAATGATAAATTAAAAATATTTGATTGTCATGTTAATTTAAGTAATATTAATTTTTTTCTTAGTTAGTTATTATATTAATCTTAAATATTCAGTTGTAATATTAAAAAATGTTTGAATATAATAAAAAAAATGAGTTTATTTAATTCAAAAGACTGATAATTATAATATAAGTTCAAATAACTGATTATATTCAAATAAAACATGAACTGCATTTATTATAAAATGTTTTATTTTAAATATGTAAATAGTAATATAATTATTTTATAAAAGCATTAAAAAATATATATAAAATAGAGTAATTAATAACATAATTTTACTTTTGATTATTAATTAGCAATAATAATTTAAGAATTAAAACTAAATTTTTTAAGTAATGAATTAAAAATAAGTAAAAACATTATTTTTTTTTTAAAAAAAAAGTAAACAAGCGATTTAAACAACAATAATAATTATAAAAATATTTACAAATTATATTATCAAAGAATTATTTCATACAATTTATTAAAATTTATATTCATGTTTTATTTAACAATTTACTTTTTTGGCAATTTACTAAATGTAATTTATAATTCTTATCAGCATTTAAATAATGGTTTTAATAAATGATCTTTTGTGTAATATCAGAAGTTGTATATAAAAAATTCTTATTTAAATTATTAGAAAGAGATTTAATTAAAGTAAAAGAATTTACAAATGTCCATTATTTAATTTTTATTTTTCGAAATTCACAAATATGATTAAATAACATGATAACAAACTAAAAATAAATTCAAACTTTAATTAAAGAGATTAAATACAAAATTTGTTGTCAAATATTATTCAAACAATTACCATATGGTATAAATTTAATAATAGATTATTCAAAAAAACAATATATCAATATATCAATATATTTAAATTTTTAAATTTTTAGTATTAGCCATTTATATTTTCTTTAAAAACCCAATTTTTTGAAATAAAATTTATTTTGAATTAAAGATTTGTCAACTAAAACATAAAAATTGTACTTTGTTAAAATCTTATATTAAAAAATTACTTTTCTTTAAATATTTTTTTTATTATAATTTATTAAATTTCTGAATTTTCTTAACTATCGACAAATAAATTTATTTTTAATTAAAACCTATAAAATAGCATTCCTTAATATATATCAATTATCTTAAATAAATTTAGGTTCAAATAATTTTGCCTAATATATTTATTTGCTTAAAAAATAGGAAAAAATAATGTTGAAAATCAAATTTAACTTTAAATTTTCATAGATAGATTCGAAAAGAATATGAAAAGGGATGAGTTGGTTATACTGAAAATTAAGACAAGAAGTATAAAGTTGGGAATTAGTCTCAAGGGAAAAAGAATTCAAGAATAACAACTGGTCTTTAGAAATATTTGCCGATTCTCAAAATTACAGAAAAAAAGTTGATTCTCATAATGCTTTTCGAATCTCTTATAAATCTGACTTTAATTAAAATTCACTGAAACATATTAAAATTGTTGAGATTATTATTATTATTATTATTACTATCGGTCAATTGATTTTTCTTTTTTTAATTTTTTTCATTAACTTTTGATAATTTTTGTTTGTTGGTTTAAAAGCATGCTGATTAGGAGATTTAAAGCAGTGCAGTCAAATGACTGGCAATTTTAAGATAAATTCGTCAAAATGGAGTTTGTGGATTGACTTAGCCATGGTTTAATTCCATTATCAGGTTTCCTTTTCTTTCTAAATGGTATATCAGGGCAATATTTATCAATATCGCTTCGTAGTCTATCTTTTTGAAATTCTTTTGTAGACTATAAAGACTCTTGTAGACCATAAAGACTCTTGAGAAAAGGTTGTGCATTGATTGAATACCTGGTTCAAAGACTTCCTGACTTCTTTTATTAAATAGAAGTTACCCTCACTTTGATAGTTCCTAGCTTTGTTTCTATTCTAGTCTTTCATGGCTTATTAATATTATTAATATTATTAAAATGCCAGTCTCTAACGTGGGTTTTTCGAGTCCCAATCACTCTCAAGACTTAATCAGCTCTGGGCTTATGTTTATTTTCTAGGGTAAATTTTTATTCCAGTCATCATGACTAAAGTTATAATTGAATTTTGTTCCCCATTTAATGTTAAACTACATAAAAAGAGTTATTTTGAATAAGTTATCACTTTTTATTAGAGGAGGAGAAATAAATGGCATCTTCCAAATGCGTGAAATGAAGATTTTTTCATAATGTGTTAAGAAGATCTCAAATGCGTGAAATGAGAATCTTCTTGATGCATTTGTTTATAGTTTTAGTAACACATGAAATAGATTTTCTTAACACAATTAAGTAGATCCCAAAGCAAACGCGTTTGTTTAACACGTTAAGAAAATCCCAAAACAAACCGAATTTATAAAAACAGACCCTCACCCATCAAAATTTATAAAATTTTTTTGGCAATTCCCTGCATTCTTCATCTTTACAAGAACCAAGTGATCCATCATTGAAAGTTTTACTATATTTTCTTTAATTTATAATTCCAAATTTATAAACCTTATCTTTAATTAATTTCACATTAATAACCTATTAAACATAAACTCCTGAAACCTCACTTAATTCTGTTGAAAAAGGTAATCAATTTGAAACTCTGGTTTTAAAATAGATTAAATATGAATATTTGGTTACAGAAAATAAGATAAATGTTGAGTTGCATATATTTGAAAGTACGCTGCCATAAGGTAATATAATAATTGAAAATAGAAAGCTCATTATGGCCACTAAAAATTAGTAACCTGTTAATTTTTTGGTGAATGTTTTTTTTTTTATTTGTAAAACTGAAAAAGTTATAATGAATCAATACATTAAACTTGGTGAATATTATATAGAATAAATAATGCAATTTGCCACTGTATTATTTATTAATAGTGTAGTGTTATTGTGTTTTTTAACTCTATTTGATTTTTATTATTAGTTTGAATGTTTTTAATAAATCCAACTGTGTTCACTGATACAATAGGCAAAAATCAAAAAATCCCAGAAATTCATTATATCATAAAGATGTTGGCACCTATTCTGGATATTGTTTTTGCTAATGTTGCAAAAAAAATTTGTCTTTATTGGTAAGTGTGAATTAATTTTATTTAATTTTTTCTAATTTTACTAACTTAAATAATTTAAATTATTTTTTAGGGGCAAAATGGTATCGAAAGCAACATTAGCGGACTGTAGCAATAACGTCGAGTTGAGCCATTTGGAGTGTGCTCGGGCTAGCACTCCCAATAAAGCTGTAAGGAATGGCAGCAAATGCCTTTGCTTCAATCAATGCGTCCTCAATAAATACTTAAAAAAAAATATTTTGATAGATAAAGCTGAGAATCTGGTAATTTTTGGATTCGAGTTTACCATCTTATTACTTGATGATGGACTCTATTTTTGGCTTTCAAGAGGATGGTTTTCATTTTCGACTCAAATGAAGTGTTGCTTATATATTAAAATCAAAAAATTTATGAGTAATTGAAGCTGCTTTTTATTTTATTTTATCTAAAGTAAAGTTTTTTGCTTCCAAGTACTTATGACTACTGTATATCTAAAGAAAAAAATTAGTTGTGTTATAAATAATAATTTCTTCAAAATTAATAAACTATGTCATTAATTTTTTCATACTTTTATGAATAATGTTTTCAAATTTCAATGATGTGATATTAAGCTGACAATATACTTTGGTTTTTAGATTATTTTCATGGATTCAATTAAAAGCAAATTATTATATGTATTATATTTGATAATATTTATTACAAATACATCAGATTTTTTGGCTTTTTTGTGATTTTTTCCAAACATTTATTGTATTATTTGTAAGAACTTTTGTTACCAATTTATTATTTTTTAATTCTTATTCTGAATCTTTTAAAAAAAAACTTCTTTATTATTGCTTTTTTTATTCTTATATTTTTATTTTTTTGTTATTACTGCTGCTATTATTATTATTGTTGTTGTTGTTATTACTACTGCTATCATTAGTTTAATCAACTTTTAACAACTTTTAACAACTTTTGATTAAAATTTTATGAGCAAAAAATTAATAAATTGACTGTTCAGATTTTAACAATATAATATATATGTATATATTCATATATATTTTACAATAAAATTGGTAAAAATAAAAGACTTTTTATAATTATTACTATTTTTTCTCTGTATTATACAAAATAATCAACAAGTTAATCTTTATTTAAAATATAAAAAATCGTGTAATTATCTCTTTTTCAACATAAATATTATTTTAAAAATCTCTAACAATAACAGAATTAATATAAAAGTTAAATTAAGCAAGTAAAACTTGGACTTTGGTTTTTTTGGCAGTTTTTTTATTTTTTCCAAAAACCGTAACTTTTAAGGCTTCAAATAAAACTTGCTTTGTTCATTGTTTTTAATAAAAAGAGAATTTTAATTTTTTTAAAAATTTAATAGCAGTAAAATGCTCCAATATAGGTTTTTCGTTTATTTAACATATTTTTTATAAAGTTGTTATAAAAAGAAGTTTTAAAAAAAGAGGTTATAACAGTATAATGCATAAAATAAATGAAAAAAGCACAATTATATATTATATTATTTTGATCATAAACTAATCTAAATATTCTAATTAATAATTGAATAAATTATGATTGTTAAGCTATATTGTTCTGTTTTTTTAAAATTAATAACTATTTTTTAATATAAACTAAAAAAGTTTTAATTAAATTATAGAATCAAATAAAATTTATAAAAAAATATTATTTTCAAATTTTTATTCAATATTCATGTTTTTTATTAGAAATAAATTTGAAATCATTTCCAAAATTAAGTTTTATTTTAAAATATATATTTTAAAATTAATTTATAAAGTTTATTATTTTTCAATTATGTGTTTTATGTATTATATTAATGTATATAAATTGAGTTTTTTTTGAATTTACCAATTAAATTTGTCTAATTCACAATATTAATAGGTTTTTAAAAATTAAATAAAAGTTTTATTGTCATATATTTTATATTAAAAAGAAACTTGAATAATTAATAAAATTTGGTTAATATTATTCTTAAAATTAAATTCAATTATTAGTTTAATTACTTTTATAAAAATTTTATTAGTAATTTAAAAGTTTTTCAAAGTTTTGGCTTGAATTTTCAAATAACAATACATCTTAATTACAGACTCTAAAATCAAATTTTTAATTAATATAATAAAATTATGATCTTCAAAAACAAATTTAATTAGGTATTTTAATAAAGGTTTATATAGTATTACCAAAGATTTTATTCAAATTTTTAGTTTTGTGAATTTTGTATTTGGTATGTTTTTATAAATTTGGTTTAACATTTGGTTATTTGTAAAGATTATTATAATCCTAGCATTAAATTAGCATTTTTCTACTAATATTTATGAAATTATGCCTAATATACATATTTGTTGTAAAAGTTATTTATTCTTTTTGGCTGATTATTTGAATAATAGAAATAATAAATTAGATATAATTTATAATTATAAAAAAGATTTGATGTTGGTTCAATATAAAAATTACTTAATATTAAAAATAAGTAGAAAAATTGATGCTTTAGAAAAAATTCTCAAAAAACAACAATAAGAATTTTTTGTCATATTTTAAAAGAAAATTATTTGCTTATAATATGTTACTCAAAATATTTGTAAATACGTATTTAAAATAATAAATGAAAACAAAATACAAACTCGTTTGTTTTGTCAAAATAATTGTATATTGTTAAGCTATTAATCTTAAAAATATTTTTTCTCTAATAATAAAGTTAGTGTAAAATTAGTTAGTTGTTTTATCATTGAAAATAAAATTTTTTTGTGTCAAAATTAATTAACTGTTACTACTATTTGAATATTATACTAGATTAAAAAATTATGTTTTTACTTACTTGAAAAAATGTAATTTTTACAGTTAGCAATATTTTTCATGTGGAAAATTTTTTTCTTTATCCTATAAAAATTAAACATAACAAAATTAAAACTTTGTATAAATCTTAAAATTACAATAGCATATTTGTAAAAAATATAATCATTTTTATATTTTACTTAGTCTTTTGCAAGTATTTTTTAAATGTTAAATTTCGAAATAAAGCAACTTATATTGAATTTGAGCTTGTTTTTAAAATTTAAATGCTTTAATATTAATAATATATATAATAAATATAAAATCTTAAAAATATTGTATAAAACCGAAAATTTTGCCCAATTTCTTTAGAATGTTTTAAAAAGTTGTAATAAATTATTGATAAAAGCTAGATAAAAATTTGTGTTTGAAATGATTTTAAAATTGCAGTCTTAATCTTAAAAAATGATTAAAAATTTTAAAAATTTATAAAAACTATTAAAAAATTAATGTTATAAGTAAGACATTAAGTTGTATTCTAAAAAAAACTTATAATAAGTTTATTCAAAAATAGTGTATTTTGCAATTTAATAGTTTTAATTATAATAAAATATTTAAATTTTTTCAAAAAAAATTATTAAAAAAATTATAGCAAATTGCTTAATAAAATCTTTTTTATAAATATATTTATTAATAATAGCTAATACATAAATGACTTTATAAGTTTTTAAAATACTTTTTAATTATTTTATTGGTAAGATTTGATTTTAAATTTTATTAATAAAAAGAACATATATTAAAAAAATTCAATTACAAAAATTTTATAATTACAATTCAATAAATTTTTTTGAAAAAACATATTTAAAAAAATAAATAATTATAAAAAGTGTAAAATATCTTTAAAAATATATATATTTATTTAAAAATAGTTTAATATTTATTAATATTATTATAATAAACAATTAAATATAAAACAGAAATATAAATATATGTAAACTTATTACAAAAATAAATTAAATCAAATAAAAAACATATTATTTATGTATTTAAATTAAATAAAGTAATAGCAATAAAGAAAAAATAATTCAAATATAATTACAACATATATTAAAAGTCTAAGTAAAATATAACAAATATTATTATATTTGTTTTTATTTATTTATTTAAATTACTTAATATATTATTTATAATTTTATGTTTTTTTTAGAATTCAATTAAATTAAATTAAATTAAACTTTAAATACTTTTTAAGTTTGGTTTAAATTATGAATTGAACTAAATTTTTAAAGTAGATTTGTTTTAAATTCAAAATAAAATCTTTTTAACAAGTTTGAATTCAGTTTAAATTTGGTTTAAAGTTTATAAACTTGTTTGAATTTAATAAAATTAAAAAAAATATATATTTAGTATTATTTATTTATTAATTATTACTTTGTTTAATTATTATAATCAATTAAAAAGATATATAAAATTATATATATATATAATAACTTTATTCTTTAACTTACAAAATTAATTTATTGTCTGCTATTAAAGATTTAAAATTTAAAATAATAAAATTTAATAATTCAAATAGTTCAAATATTAATATTTTTAGTATACATAATTTTTAAAATAAGATATAAAACTATTTTAATAAATTTAAGTAAACAAAAAAAACAGTTAAATATATAATCTTAAAATATGTATATAAATAATTTTTTAGTAAAACTATAAACACTATTAAACTTTTATAGCATTATTTAAAAGCTTCTTATAAAATAATATATGTTACAATAAAAAAATATTATAAAAAAAGCAAATTGTTAAAAATATTTTAACAAGTAAGTTTGCTATATTTTTATAATTTTTTGACCAATCTAACTAAAAAATTGTTTTAATTTTCTGTAATAACTGTTATTAATATTGAAAAAAAAATTAATTAATAATATAATATAATTTTAATAATCAAATCTAAATATATTTATAAATTTTAAACTAAACTTGTTGTTTGAGTTTAAGTTTTGTTTAGATTTATTAATTTTAAGTTTGGTTTAAAATTTAGCCAAAATCTTAATTTGAATTTAATTTGATTCAATGATTTGATTAAATTTAAACCAAATCAAACCAAACTGAATATTAGAATTCTATTAAAGTCTTATAAATAGAAAAAATTTTAACAAATATATATTTAATTATTTGAATTAAAACTTACAGAAAAATTCTATCAAAAATTTTATTTGACTGTATTTTTACTATATGTAATAAGTTTAACATTTTTTAAAAAAATATTTTTTTGTTCTTAAAAATATTTTAATACAATTTTTGATTTTTGTTATTAATTTAATAATAAAAAATATATTGGAAAAGAATTATAAGCTTTAATTAATCTTATAAAACATAGATAAAAATTATGATTTAATTAACTAATATTATTTGTAAACAAGTTTAATTAAGATCAAAATATGTAAAAATTTTATAAAATTTTTTAAATATATTTATAATAATTATATTAACAAATTAATAATAAACTTTAATTTATAAATTAAATTTAACATAATAGTTTGAATTAAAGCAAGATTTTTTTACTACTTTTGTGATAAATTTTCTATAACTTTTTTTTATATAAGATTAAAAGACATAAACAATTATGCAAATTTAAAATAATTTCTAAATTTATTATTAAGTCTAACAAAATTAAAGCACAAACTAGTTTAATATTATACTTGATTACTAGAATATATATAAATAATATAATTTAAGTTGGTAATAATTAAACTACTACTTAATGTATTTTTTAAGATTAATAATATTTTAATTAACAAAATAAAACAGTAATTATTTCTATTAATTAAAAAATTTAAATTGTCTTTTTATATATTAATAAGTCTTCAATTTTAATTGCAAAAAATAAATCTTATAGATATTTCGATATTTTTTTGTTTATTAATAAATTTTTCAAATTTAATTTAGTTAAAGTACATATAAATATTAAATTTTTTCAAATTTAAATTTGTTTTTTACAAACTTTTTATCGAATGTTTTTTAATTTATTAGTAGTATTTTAATATTAATTGTTTTAGATACTTTTATATTTTATAGTATAGTTTTTTAATAAAAATTGCTATGGTCTTTGTAAAATACTTATTGAATTTATATATCTTATTTAAACAATTTAATATTTTTAGATTTTAACAAAAAAAATTTTTATTATAAAAATAACTAGACAAAATATTTTAAAACCATTTTTTTTAAGTATTAATAATAAAAAACTGTTTTTAATGTCTTTTAAAGCATTTTTTTATTTTTAATTAGTAGTTTTTTTAGTTAAAGTTCTTTTTAAGAAACACATTAGGATTAATTCTGGTATTGTTTTTATTTTTTTTTAAAATTCAAAAGTTTTTAATAATAGATTAATTAACAAATTGGTTTTTTTGGTTTTATTATTATTACTATTATTACTATTATTAATTTTTTATAAATGTTTGAAAATGCCAAAAAAACCAAAGTTATTTGTATTTGCTATTAATATATTAAACTTTTTTATAATTTTTAATTCAAATTTTAAATAAAATTTTATTAGTAGTAATTAGCTTTTTTTTAATATTGATAATAATAATAACATATTTTTTAAAATAAATTAAGATTAATTACTAATTATATTGCTAAATATAATGTTTTTTGGCAAATTATTACAAACCAAAATATATTTTTAAATGTGTTTTCAATTAATTAGTCTATAAGCTTATTTAATTTTAAAAATTAAACTGACTAAATAAAGATTAATATAATTTTTTTGTTTTTTGGTGTTGTTTCTAATAGTACTTGAAAAACAATTTTTAATTATTAATAATTTTTTAAGTAATCTTTACTATAATATTTGGTATTATGTTTAAAATTAAATTGGCTCTTATTAAGTTTTTGTTTAATTTGCTATTTGATTTTGTTGGGCTTAAATTAGATTTAAAAAACAATATTAAATTTTTTTGTATAAATTTTGTTTTCAAGACTTTTTAAATTGTTGTTATTAAAATTATTATTAAGAATTTTTTTAATTATACTTTAGATTATAAAATTTTTTGTAGTAATTTTTTTTTTTTTTTTATTTGTATTGTTTTTCATAATATTTTTTTTAACATATTTGTTAATGATATTAAAAATGTTTTTAGTGTTTTTAATATTATTATTTTAATTAAATTAAAATTTGTTAACTTATAATAATATATTATTATTTATTTTAAAAATTTTTTTTGCTGTTGCTGTTTTTATTAATTGGTTTGTGCTAATTAAAAAAACAATATTAGAATTTTTTTTTGTTTAATTAAAAAAAAAGTTATTACTTTAAAAAACACTTTTAAGACTAAATTAATCAATTTTTTTTGGTTATACTGCTTTTAAAGTCAGTAATTTAATTTTTTAAATTGGTAATTATATGTGTTTTATTTTCATTTTTTTAACTTTTATTATTGTCAATGTTTTGTTATTGTAATCTTTAAATTTTTAGAAATTTTGAATTCAATTGTTTAAAACTAATATTTTGTACAAGTATTATATTTAATAAAAAACTTTTAAATATTAATATTGTTATAAGTATCAGAGTTTAAATTATTTATTTTTAAATTACAAAGTATTTTTACTTCTTCTTTTTAGGTTTTTTTTTAAGTTTGTTGATAACTTTAAAACTTTTAATTCATCTTTTGTTAATACAAAGTTATATGTTAATATTTTTACTTTTTTGGTTGCTTTTGTTATTTGTTCTGTATTTAATTTTTAACTGGTTTTTTTGAAATCTTAAGTTTTTGATTTGACTGTTTTAATTAAGTTTGTTGTTAACTAATTAGTTTTTTAGTTATTTGGACTATTATTTTGTTAAATACTTCTTCTGTTTTGCATAAAAAGCTTAAAAATATAATTGTTATCCAAAATAAGATGTCTATTTTTGATAAATTATTGAATAAAATTAGCAAAAAATTAGTTAAGATTAAAACTAAAGTTGGTATTGAAATTGAATATATAAATAATTATAGTTCTAATAATACTTTTGATAAAAATACTTATACTTGATAATTTTTTGGAAGCTACAACCAGTTAATATTAAGTCAAATATAAATAAAACTGCTAAATAAATGAGTAATAATATTATTAATAGTAGTATATTGGTTGCAGTTATGCAAAAAATAACTTGTTAAGATAGGTTTTCTTTCATAGACTCAATATAAATTAGTTTAGACTGGGCTTATGTTTGGTTACATGTGAACTACGTTTAATTTTTGTCACTTAGTTTGACTTTTTGTATTAGATAGTAGTTGGGCTACACATTAAATAAAAAAAAAGTATTCTATAATATTTTATTTATAATATATTAAAATCTAATTTATTATAATAAAAAACAATTTTTATTTAATGTTAAAATATAGAACTAACAAATATACTTTAATAAATACATTAAGGTATTATACTAATAAATCAAAAATCTGAAATGTTATTGATATAAATCAAAAATTTATTATGCCATATCTTCCCAAACTATAACAAACATACAAAACATTATGGTGAGCATTAAAAATATTAAACGTAAATTAGAAGATGCTAAGACTGAGTATAAGAGATGTGTGAAAAAGCTAGATAGATTAAGTGAATTAAAAAAGAAGTTGAGAGAGGAGGAAAATATAGATAAAAAACAAAGAAACAAGTGGATAGAAGAAAAAAAAATCTGAAAAAGTAAGAAAAAAAGCTGGAGATAGAGATGAACAAATGGATGGAGAAAATACAAAAATGGGAAGAAAAATTACATACAGCAACAGATGATATAGATAATGACTTTGTAATATGGTTTTCTTTTATTATGAGTTTGTTGCTTAGGTATTGGGGTGGTAGAGTAGTACATACTAAATAGAGTAGCCAGCATATATAGAATAGAGTTTATGACAACTAATGACATTTCTTTTTTTTGCTATCTGTGTCTTATTCTCCTCTCTTTTGCATAATGCACTTTCTGAATGACTGTATTTACATATCTCCAACTTGTACTGCTTTTTCCTTCCATTTAACGTGTGTTCTTTGGTTCATGTTTGTGTGTCTCTGTTATTGACTGATAGCTGACTAACAAGTGGTTATTTCTCTTTTTTATCTCTTATTTTCTGTTGTCAAACCTATCTTGTTAGACAAAGGTAAGTATTTAGTATGAAAATTTATTTTCTATGTATCACTTCTGCCTGGTTTATTCATCTATTTATGAAAATGTTTTCGATGTTGAATAACTCATAAACTTATTGCTCTCTTTTGTATTCGTGTATGTTTGTTTCATTCCATCAACTGGGTCCATGCTTCAGATACATTGTTTTCTCCTTTTTACCTCCATAAGATAGAGTAATAGTGTTTTTTGATATTATGATCAGTAATTCTTTTTAGACATTCTTGTGTCAATGCTTTAATTCTATTTTATTTTAAACTTTGCATCCTATCTACACTGTTTTTTTCACTGTCATTTTTTTTAACTTGTGCCTTATTATTATCATTTCATTTCCAAGAATCTAAAGACACAGTTGTCTACTTGTGATCAGTGATATTACAACTTGAGACAGACAAATCAAAAAATTTTTCCTCTGTGTACAGATATATGATATAAAATAACTAGGTAAAAATGTGGAGGATGGAGAATGAGATACAAACACTATTACAGATTGGTGCCCGAACATTTGAAAAATTACCTTTTACTAACAGATTAGATGAAATAAAAGAACACCAGCCATTTTGCAAAAATGTTGTGGATGAAACAGTACAATGTTTGGGATTGAAAGACTTACTTGTACTTGGAGATAACAGTAATAGAAAAAAAGATAAAGTTTATACTGATATCATAATTGGTTTAAATCAATACTATAGTCAATTAATGAATAATCTATCTGATTTATTAAAGAGATTAGATTGAGAAGTCAAAAATAATATAATTGATCAGATAAAAGCAAAAACAGGGAAAGGACAGGTAGTAAAGTACACTAGTATATACCTTACAGCAAATGATCCTTTAACACCAGTTTTCTATGGATGTTTAACTGACAGAAACCATTGGCAATTTATGAAAGTCACCATAAATGAAGCTTGAAACAAATTGGCAATGAAAAAAAGTAAACTGTATATATAAAATATCCAAACGGCTTCACTTATTGCTGGCTTAATCAATCATTATTATAATAAATACTTGTTAAAAGCATCTAGCAAAAAAAAAGATTCTCCAAATAATAATAAGGCTTATATGTCTCTTAAGTTATTATTAACTCCTGAAAGTCTTGTGGCTTCTTTTATCAAAAAAAGTTTTCTTATCAAATTAGACTCTGGAAATAATATTTATGTACAAGTTATATCTCATCTTAGAACTGGAAAAGAAAATTTAGTATTTTTGGTACAACTACAGGATTATAAAATAAAGGAGACTGTTCTAAAGGTAATTAATTCTCATATCTGTATATTAAACTTATCATATTGATCAACTAATTTTTTTCAATTGAAGATTGAGGTCCACAAAAACTTTGAATTTTCTCAAATCTATTAAGAAATATTGGCATTACATGTACTAAGCAATCTTTCTTGTGTTCCCAAAATTTTTTTTGAAGGCCATACAATAAAAAAATTTCAGACAATAATAACAGACTTTGTGAAACAACCTCTGAAATCTTGGATATCTGATAACAGTGATATAAATAATTACACACTTTTTTAAATTATTCTGGACTTATGGTTGTGTCTGAAACAGATTCACTTCAATTGTTATCCACATGGAGATGTCACTATCTAGAACATTATACAAAGAAATGAACATTTTTATTTTATTGATTTTGGCCTTGCAAATATGCTGCAACTTCGATTCAATTCATGTCAAACAATTATTCAGGACTATATTGAAATGTGTCAAATTATTGCAATTATCAAGTTTGGAAGGAAAATGTCATTGTTAGAGTTAATAGATAAATTGAAAGGAGGGCTGAAACAATTTGTTGCAACTGTTAAAGATGCAAGTAGATGGAAAATAACTGATGAAGAGAAATAGTTAGAAAAATTTGGTGCTGAAGTTCAATAATTTCATAAAAAAGATTATCACTTACCTGAAAAGATATTGAAGATATAACAAAAAACATTATATTTCAAAAACATAATATATAATAGGGCTAAGGCCAATTTACTTTAATCATTTAATAATAAACAGATTTAAGTATTAATTCTTTGCTTATAAACTATTTTTGGCATAATGTAATATAAGTAAAATTTAGTTAACAATTAAAAATATTCAAGATTAATAATAATTAAAATACATAAATACAATGTTTTTTATAATAACAAAAACAGTATATTCTTTTTTTTTATGTTTTAACAAAACAAAATTTAATACAATATCATATTAAAATATTTTAAATTAAACATAATTTATACTTTATTTAAATATAATTAACCAGCCAAACTAGTTAAAACTAAACTATATTAGATTTAAAAAACAAAATTTACTTAATATAATTATTTTTTATATAATTAAAATAAGATTATTATAATTAAAAACCAAATCAACTAATTATATAACTGTTTTATTTGTATTTAACTTGATAGTAAGAACTTAAAGTTTTTAAAATATTATGATTTTAACAAAATATTTCTTATTAACAAGAAAATTTGTATTATTATTAAACATATTATAATTAATAATTATTTATATTATATTTTACTTTAAAATAATAATTTTTTTATTTTATTTTAATTAACAAAGCCAACTTAGCAAATATAACTTCAAAAAAGTTAACTTTAAGCTAATTATAAAATTAATAACAATAATAAAAAAAATAAAAAAATAACAATTTTTATATAAAACTTTTATTAGCAAAATAAATTATAAAAATCTTAAAATTAATCACGAATTTTAATAAAAACTTAGAAAAAAATAAGATATTTTATAATTTACAAACAAATAATTTAAATTTTAATATTTAAAATAGTATTAAAAATTAAAGATTTTTTTAAATATAGTTTTTTTTAAGATATTAATTTTAATAATAGTATTATCTAATTTAGATTAAAAGCCAAAAGTAATAATAACATTTTTTAACTATTAAATAAAATAAATATAATTATATATTTAAAAAACAATACAATTAAATAAATAATTTACCAATTTGGCTTTAAATATTATTTTAAAATAAATAAAATCTAAATACTGTTTTTTTTATTAATAATAATTTTTTTTATAATATTTAACAAATAAGATTCAATTATTATCTAATACAACATAGTAAATTAAAAATAATTTATGCTTTTACTATATATATTTAATTATTTATGCCAATTAAATCTATACTATATATCTATTTAATTAAAATTTTATTATCAAAACTTGAAAAAAATAAGTTATATATATAAGCTATTATATTATTAAAAATATAATATTTTCATGTAAAAAATTACAACATATATTATAAAAATTAGTATTAAATTATGTAAAAAAAATTATATTATCAAAATTAATTTAATAAATATCAACTAATAATAAAGAAGTAAAAATTTAATAATCAACTTTTTTTTTTTAATATTTAATGAGTGAAGTCCAAACACTACTTAGAACTATACATCAAAGAAATAATCTAAACTAAGCATAAATCATGTACTTTTTACATATGACCAGCCATTCAAGCCAGTCAGAACAACACTACGCAATTATATTAACAGGAACCAAGTCACCAATACCTAAAAAAAAGAACAAGATTTGTGAAAGCCAAAACGGATGCCAAAAGCTTCAGTAATACCAAGCAATTTAACCACACTATCTGAAAACCTCGAAACCAAACCAGAAACTGAGACGGGAATTGAACCATCTACTGGAATCAAACCATTCTTTTTCATGTATGCGTGATGCTTGGCATGGACTAACCATATGTTATTTCTAAAAGTGATACAAAGAGAGTACACAAAATCAGCAATCTTAATGCCAGCAACTTTGGGATCATAGAAGATAAAAACAGCCTCCTAAATCTATTCTTTGAAAACAAAACTCTTGTAAAAAGCCGAGGATACCAGAAAATCCAAAGCACAGATTGACAGCAGCTGCAATACACTTAAAAAAGAGAGGGAAAGACCAAAAAGCGTCTTCTAAGAAGACATACAGGATTCCAAAACCTGACAATGAGCTGAATTATCAATTATACAAGAAAAGACATAATCAGACATCTCTACCTCATCACAATACAGACACAGAACACTAGGGTAACATCTATTATAAATGTGCTTTCGAACAGCCATGAGAAGCCGATAGTACAAAGCCTTTATAAAGTAAGTACAAGCATCAGTAATGCGCCTACTGGTGAAACCTGTCACCATATGTGAATCAGAATGCCAAACCCTAGAGAAACTAGGCCAATCAACATGCAAATGCAAATTTTTAGATAGAAACCTAGAACCAAAACTGACCTCTCAATGTGCCTAACAAACAGTATAAAAAATGTCTCGAACAAAATGTCTAGAGTTACCAAAGACAATACCATCACCCGCCAACAAAAAATGTTCATCAACACGAGAAGAAAAAAACCAATTAGAGAGAGTTGTAATGTCAGTGATGCTATTGGTTCGATCATTTTCTAACACACCAGAGTGGTCTTTAACCTTGTGCGAGCTAACCCTTAAATTTTTACTGCATATAACATTCCTAATATGCCAACACTTGACTCAACAATGATTGCGAAAGTTAGGATACACCAAGTTAATCTCTGACATGCAAGCATCTAAGGCTGCCTGACTATCTGAAAACAGACAAACAGAACAAACCACAGGTATGCATTCCAGAGCCAATGTTACAGTCTGCAATTTTGCCAAAGTAGATAACACCAAACTCCAAATACTAATATCCAAACCCAAGTTAACATTCTTAAAAAAGGCAGCAGTCTTGGCCCTACAACCAGTCGTGCCCAAATTTTTTAATGACTCATCAGTATACACAGACAAACTATCAGCACCAACCCAAGAAAGACAATCACATACAGACAGAAAATTATCAGAACCACAAATGTCTACAAAACCAACACCAACTGAGACTAAGGGAGAAGAATGGGAAGCCACAAGAAACTTGACTGAACATACGAACCACTCAGGAACTGGACCATGAGGATTCAGTCTCTTTTACTGCTTAAAGATGAGCCAGCTAAAGACATCACCATGACGATCCTGAAGCTGGTCCACAAAGGCAATGTCATAACGCCGAAGGAATGACAAAAACTTGAAAAACAAAGATTCGCCAAGAATAACAGACATAGGAACCCCACTGTGAAACCAGAAAGCACTGGCCAAAGAACCACCCAAAGACAGCTTGCAGTCAAAAAAGATGGAAACCATACCAGCCAAGAAATTATTAGAAACACTAACATGAATATGAGTAGGAGAGATCAATGGATGGATTGGCTGTCAACACAAAACTTGTAAGTTATGAGACCTGTGACTGAACAAACACCCCAAAATCCCACTAGAGTTTGTGAAACTAATAAGCAAAGCAATCTTACTTTCAGACTAACACTGCGAAAAGGACTTTAAACCATAAAAAGAAGGATGATGAATTGTATCACTAGGAAAATCTAGCAGGAGACCAGATTTAAGTTTCAAGTCTTTGCAAATCAGAGCATCTTATTTGTTGCACATACCAACAGAAACAAAGCTGAACTGTGTTCTATAGCTGATTATAGAATGGAGGACTGTTAACACCAGATACAAAAATTGCTTATCCAAAACCACCTTTCTCAGGACCAGATTGGTGAAAAAATGAACATCTGAATTTGCCTTAGCCAAACTAGGCTTCGAAAGACCCTCAGTCAATAGAAAAATACCCAAGTACCAATGAGATTCACCCTTTTTGGTGATAGAGATTGGCAAGCCACTGATGGATAGAAAAGAATTGCTGACTCTGCTATTGATAGAAATGGCCACTGTTTTGTTATTATTAATTAAAATATCATTAATATGAAAAAATTCACTAGCTACATTGAAAATATGCTGAGTAGCAATATGACTGTTACCAACTCAGATTGTATCATTAACAAAAGCACTAGCAGCAAAAAAAGAAGAGAGCCCAGCCTGAGATTCAGTACAACCACTTTTGAAAACAAAATAAGAATTCAACCTATACCCATACACACTCTTCTGACGCTTAACTTCACACAACAAAGGATCATAAAATATATGCCACAGAAGGAGGGAAAAAACCTCTCCTTGGTCCAGGCCATCATGTACGTGATAGTCATCCATCAAACCAAAATTTGTCATTATATGGTTGGTACAATTCTTATGAACACTGCCAAAAAACTGAATAAATTTGCTGTATATCTTAATCCTGACCAAACTCTTCTCGAGGTGCTCCCAGCCAACCAAATTGTAAGCTTTTTGCATGTCCTGCAAAATTAATCAAAGCTTCTGGTTCTTCTCCAAAGTGTTTTCAATAACTAAACCAATAGCAAAAATAGGTGATTGAGTCGTCATACCCTTTAAAACTGAAAAATTGTCACCATGTAGGACATCATAAGAGCTGCAAGCCAGTAAGATCCTATCTGACAGAATCTTGAAGAGAATTTTGCAAGCTGTTTCGATCAAAGCAATAGAATGAGTATTTGTGAAAACACTCTCTCACTCATAGGGCTTGTGAATCATTAAAACCCAAGCCTCTTTTCAAGGACCAGGTACCAATTCACAAGACAGACAAGAATTCAACAGGACCAGAAGCAAACCCAAAACTGACTCATCACAATGTTTCCATAGCTCATTAGAGATACCTGAGAGACCAGCGGCTTTACCATCAGGCAGGTCAGAGACTACATGATACAACTCATCAAAATCAATCACACACATTACCCTAGAGAAGGCCTCATCAAAAATGTAATCCAAAGATCGGTACTGACGAGACCAAGTATTAGAAATATCATCGACCATCACACGCTTCTTAGTCTATCCTTCCATAATATTATCCACTTTGGATTTCACCAAATCAGGCTCAAAAACCAACTCATCACCCATAACCAAATAATCCAAAACCACCTTGTGAAAGGGTTGTTTTAGCATGCTTCTGATTGTGTAACCTTTATCCATCTCAAAACTTTCTATCCTCTTATTTATAGCAGATCTGATGTTTGCTTCCTTAGCTCTCAAAAACTCAGTGAGCTTGGATGTGTGATAAGACCTCCTAATACTAAAAAAAGCAGAATAAACACCATCAGTGCCAGCACCAGAGTCTATCACACTCTGCACAACTGAAGTCCTATTATTATCCAAAGAAACCCAACATTCCATAAGAGACTCAAAATTTGCAACACATTCCTCATGTGAAGCCTTGACAATTTTGGAAACCAAAAGCTTCAATTTGTGAAATCTTGAAGATTCCTTGGTGAAAACATTATCGAAGCTCTTGAACCACTTTTTTTTGAACACTTTACTAGCTGAGAGAACCATTATCTTACAAACAATGCCCCACATTGCATCCAAGTCCGAAAATCTTGCAGAGGTGGCAAACTTATCTGAGAACATTGTAGTATTGGCCAACGTGGCATCTTTAAAATTGTTTCATCTAATCTTATTAGTGCCCTTAAAATTGAACTTCTAATGATCCTTATTTGCCTGTTTGCGAAGAGAGTTTAACTGTGCATCCAAAAGCCCACCCAAGTCTATGGACACAGAAACAGCCTGGTGATCCATATCATAATATTTGCCAACTTCCAAAACTTCACAATATACAATCGCACTGATCAGACTTGGGGAAACAAACACATAATTAATTGTTTTCTCCACACCTCTTAAATTTCCCCAAGTAGGACTTTTTGTGACTGGACTACCCAACAGAGAGTTGACTAGCTCCAAATCAAGGCACTTTCTAAAACTCGCACTTTTACACAAACTATTTTCATTGAAATCACCCCTAAGAATAATAAAAGAAGATTCATTAACAGCCTTAGTGATGAAAGAGTTAACCTCTCCAGTCTAAAAGAACTGAACCACCAAAGAAGTGCCTGCGTAAAGCCCCAAAATTGATACCAAAAGTTTATTCTTGAATAGCAACTTGATAGATAGGAG
Organism: Geosiphon pyriformis; assembly: GCA_016748015.1. Taxonomy (NCBI): domain Eukaryota; kingdom Fungi; phylum Glomeromycota; class Glomeromycetes; order Archaeosporales; family Geosiphonaceae; genus Geosiphon; species Geosiphon pyriformis. Next base: position 36,796 of record JAAOMT010000307.1, on the reverse strand, counting down.
CCAACCAGGCACCTCAGAAATCTTGCACACATGTCTCACCAAAGAAAAATTCACAACAATCACAACACCAACACCCAAATAACCAGAATCCAAGCCAGAGGTAAACATTCTTACACCATCAAATTTGTTGACAATCCAGGAGCAAATCCTTCCCTTTAACTTTGTTTCTGTAAAAATAGAAATCAAATTGTTTATGTTGTTGTGTCAACAAATAATGTCATCCCATTTTACAGGATTGTTCATACCCCTGATGTTGCAAGTAGCAATTTTCCAAACCAGACCACTCATTGAGATGAAAGAACAGATGACAAACCCAACCCAGAGCACAAAAGATCCAATCTAGCCAAAACTGTATCAACCACTGCATCTAAAGCTATTATTTTTGATTCCAAACCACCAACTTTGGTGGTCAGGATTTTTGAACTACTAAAACCAAAATCAGAAGCTGCATTATTAATGACTGTAATAGGAGGAAAAGAAAAAACCTGTGGAGCATCCAACATCATGTTTGAATTTGCACTTAAATTCAGAGAAGCAGAGATGACAGGAGGGGAAGCTAGTGAAACAAGAGGCAAAGGTACCAATTCAATAGAGCTCAACTTTTTCAAGATGCCAGAAACCTGTTCAGCCAAAAGTTCCAAAGAGTGTTCCAAGAATGCCAAGCAATCATTCAGACCTGTGACCATAAGAAAGTCAGAACCCATTAATAGAATTTTGACATTTGGATACGACTTCGCACCAAAAACAACCAAGAAAACCACATGAGAAAGAGATTCATCAGCTACCTGAGCCCAAGTTTTACCACCAAAAGAAACTGGACAAGTGATTGGCATCTGCCTTCTTTTATAAATGTCAGCCAAATGAGCTTGATCTCAAGGGGTAACTACACATCTACCACACCTCCCAGAATTTCTATCTGCTGTTACCAAACAAAATTAGAGATACTGTTTAGCATAAAATTACCTTTATAATTCTTATCATTAATTAGCATATATTATCATCCCAAATTATTACTTATTATATTAGCAAAAATATCCAAAATTATCATTTAATTAATAACCCAATTTGTGTATAACACAAATATAACCTAAGTGTGATGATCAATTATGCAATACCTTAAACTATATAACATTCAAAAGTTTGCCAAAATTTGTAGAAATTTGCCGAAATAATTGATAGTTCACTAAAATATCTAATAGTTCACAGAAATAACTTGTAGTTCACCAAAATGTATTTTTAGTTTAGCAAAATTGTAGAAAAGAGCAAAGTTTAAGTTCATGGAATAGTGTTATAACAAGTTGTATAAAAGAAGAGCTTCTCTCTTCAAGAAAATGTATCTTACTTTAAATTTATCACTTAGAATCATTCCTACATACACAAAATGAAATAAATATCAAATAAATTTGAAAAACCAAAATTCTTTAATTATTGCACTTGGAAAATCCTCAAAACCCAACTAATATTTCGAAATTGATTAGCTACCAATTTCAGTAAACTGTTAGTGACTCCAGGCCTGGATAGAAAACGTTTCCCTTGATAAAATCCCATTTCTTTTACATTTCTTTTATTTTCTTTTATTTTTCTTATTACAATTATTAGAGTAGCCTACAGACGAGATTCTTGTAGAAGAGTTGACTTTCACAGCAAAGTAACTACACATTTTTAGTGAGCTTCCAGACAAGCAATTCCTGGGAAAGAGTTGACATTTACTACAATGTAACTAAATAAAGTAACTGGCACAAAATTGGCCATTCCACTATAAGCCCAGCAGTTCAAATTATAGGAGATAATTTGAAGATAAATTCAGTTACTGGAGGTTCAACCACATCCAGAAAACGTGAATTCACAGCAAACAGGCATAAACAACATTTAAAAAAAGAGACCAAAAACCTCCAGTAACACTATAGAGCACATATCTGAAACATGACCAAAATGTTTACATGTAGCACAACAGGCTAGAAAAAAACCAGCCCAACACAAACTCACACCTTTAAAGATCAAAACTGAACTAATTGCAGCCAACTTGGAAGCTTCATTAGCAAAACAAATGACAGCGCACCTATTTCAAACATATATAACCAGATTATGGCCAATAACATAGGTCTTACCACTATACAAATCCAACAAATTAGAGAGATTATGAACAGTAGTGCCAACTGGGAGAGTGTAAAGCAATGCCTAATGCTAATCCCTGAATATCTATATTTGTTTATCACCAATTGCTTTCACTACACAAACAGAATCTTTTCCCACAAGTATAGACCATCTAGCTGTAACCAAATCAGCCATCTTAGATGATTTATATTTCACCAGGGCCTTTTGCCAAAGACCAATAAGTTGCATCTTAATTAAAATGATCTTTCTGAATTTAGAAAACACAGCCACAATTGCTGATTTGGGAAGATTGACTGGGATCTTCTTGACAATAATTTCCCAATCTGAATAACTGTTTACTTTCCTAAGATCATCATTAACTAGAATATTTTCACTGATTGCCAATATCTTTGTCTTATTCAAACTAGAGGATGATCTAATAATACCAGGAAATTTTGAGGGAGTGAAAGCTCCCCTAAAACCATCAATTTGATAAAAAATCTTTTTTACTACAATCAACTTATCACCATTGGTTTTTCTGGACACAGCAGACAGCTCTATATTTAGGGCAAAAGATTTGACTGGCTTAAAACCGCATGTATCCACTGCACGTGATTCAATCAATAGCACAGAGCCGGCAAACTTAGGAAAAAAAAGCATTAAAATGTCATCATTATCACTCATGTTATCAAACATCAGAACCTTTGGTGGGTGTCCCAACATGTACGTCCGAGTACAGGTTTTCCTAGGCATTGTTTCATCCTTATTTTCACCATGCTCAAAAGCAACCAAATTCGCATAACTGGTCTCTTCGGCGACTGTATTTTCCATGTTCTTTATGTTAAAAAGATCACTAACACTACTAGCTATACTACCTACCTCACTGCCTCAAGACACCACAGGTTTTGTTCCAGAGTCACCAATATCTAACAAATTTAATAGTTCAGCAAACAAGTCCACTATGCCTCCACTTGTTTCAGGCTTTTTCGGTTTTTTAAATGACGCACTATAGGAGTAGACACTTTCCACTCACTTTTTTTTGGTGTTTGGACAGGTCCCCAAACCAGTCGAGCCAGAGCCAGACTCATTAGCAGATGAGCTCACTGGTTCTATCATGACAAATAAAAGGTTGTTCAAAGAAATAATTATGGAAAACAAAAGGAGATAGGAGAATAGAAAACTATAACTTTGATAAATCTTTCACTCTTATCGTGGTCAGAAGATTGACAAGAGAAAGATTTTTTTTTACTTTTAATCAAAACTATCAACTTAAGTATAACTAAATAATAATATAGTTTAATTAAAAATTTAAATTAAATATAATTTTTTTTGGCAAATTAAAAAACCTCAATAAAAATAAAGAAATAATATATATAATTTAATAAAAACAGATTTTATTATGTTTCAAAATTATTATACAGTTTTATTTAAATAATTTAATATTTTAAATCTGTAATTATCATTTAAAAGTAATTACTAAAAATATAATCAATCAATTTGTTTCTAATTATATTAAGCTACTTAAATTATTAACTTAAAAAAATAATATATTAAACTAAATTAATTAATTTAATATATAATAATTAATATAAATAAAACAATATTAATATAATATATACAGATTTTATATAATTTAATTATATATATAGTCTTTTTGTAAACACTAATTTTATATTAAACCAATTTTTTATTATAAATTTATTGTAAATAATAAGTTATTTTTTTCTCTTCTTTTTTTTTTAAATCTTTTTTTTATTTTTATATATATATTTACTTTTTTATAAACAATTAATTATATTTCTATTATTTTTTTTTATTCATAACAAAATATTTTTTATCATTTAAATAAAATAAATTAATATGACAAATATCTTATATAAATATATTAATTAAATATTAAACAATGTAATTTTTTTTGTATATTATAAATTAAATAATTATGTTTATATTATAACTAAAATAACAATAATATATAGCATATATGCTATTAACTAAAATTATTAATGTTTAATATAATAATAAAGCCAAATCTTATTTTAAATATCTTAATTATACCAAAAAAATATTATATTATTAAAAAAAATATCAAATAAATTAATAAACAAAAAAAAACATTAAATATAAACACCAAATTGTTTTTTTTTATATTAATTTTAAATTTATTTCTTAATAACCAAATTCTGCTTTAATAATTTGCAATTATGTTATATATAAAATTAAATAGCTTTAAAATAATAACTTTAATATTATCAAAAATTATAAATATTTTTTTAAACCAAATTTTAAAGATAAAATTTTTACATAATATTGTATATAAATTAATATTAATATTATTAAAAAATAAAGCTTAAAAAACCAAAAATAATATAATATATTCACTAGTTAAAGCAATTTATTGTAAAAAATAAGTATTTACAACTTTATAATACAAATATATATTTAATTTATAAACAAAACATAATTCAAAAAATCTATATTATTATATAATAAACACAAATTAATAAAATAAATTTTGTTATAGAAACATTTGCAAATTATTACAAGTAAATTAATATAAATTGTTTTTACATATAAATAAATAAGTTAACAAAAAACATAATAAAATTAACAATTTTATAAATATTATAAACAAAGTATTTAGTATTTTTAAAAATTATTATATTGTTTGTAAAAAATATATTCATAAAATAATTCGGAATAAAAAAATGCTAAAAAAGTTATTTTCTTAATAAATTTTTTAATTATATTATTATTAAAGATGTTAAAATAATTTTTGATTTTATATTAAATAATTAAAATATTTTTTTCTTTAATTAATAAAAGATATAAGAAATTTTTTTTAAAGACCAAAATAAAAAATTAGTTAAAAATAGTTTTTATTTTGACCAAAGTAAAAATATAAATTATTTTCTTATAAAAAAACATAGCATTAAAAAAATAAAAGCTATATTAAAAAAAATGAAATATATATAGTTAAAAAATAATAAATAATATTATTTAACATTTATTTTTAAGCCAATTTTTTTAAAAATGACTGTACATAAAATTATATCAATAAAAGTTAAATTTTTTTATTTTAATATTTTTTATTTTATCAATGACTTTAAATAATTATAAAGTTAAATTTGTTTAAATGTTCTTAAAATATTTAATTATTTTAAGTTTTTTAAATAAATTAATAAAAATTTCATATTTTTAAATGATTTTGTTTGTATTATTATTATTATTTTATTATATGATTTTATTTAAACTTGATTAAAAATTTTTAATTGGCATCTAATATTTTCAAATAAAAATATTTTAAAATAATACATGTAAAAAATAATTCTTGCTTTCTAAGTAATTTTTTTAATTTATAAAGCATTTATATTAAAACCAATTTTAATACTTAAAATATAAAATATGTTATAAAATAATTGTTAATATTGTTTTAGATATTAAAATTCAGATTATTTGGCTATAGATTACAAAATATTTTTTTTTTTTTAAAGTATTAATATTAGTAAAATAGAATTCAAAAATTTAAAAACAATTACCGACTTAAATAAAATTTTATAAAACTTTTATTTTATTAGTTTTTTTACTATAGTGTTTTTGGTTATTTTGTTGTTATTATTATTATAGATTTTGTTGATAATTTAAATTGGTTTTTTTGAAACTTAAATTAATAGTATTGGTTTTACTTATTAAATTTATTGTTAAATTTATTGGTATTTTAATTGTTTTAATAATTAAATTATTTGATATTTTTTCTATTTTGTAAAAAAAATTAATACTTTTGAAAATAAAATAAATAAATTATATATAAAAATTAATAAGCTAAAAGCCAAGTATAATATTAAAAATAATATAAATATGAATATTTTTGGTAATATTGTTAATAAGAAAATATTTATTTATTTAATAATTATTTGAAAGATTTAAGCTCTTAATATTAAGTTTAATATAAATAATACTGCCAATTATAAAAGTAAAATAGTCAGTTGTTATGAAGAAAACCATTAAAGCTTTTGGTTCTGAGGGTGGTTTCAAGGCTGTTGTATCAAGGAAGAAGAAGAAGGAAGGTGTGTTGAAAGAGAATATTGATAATAAAGGAGTTGCTGCCAAAGCTCTTGGTGCTCATTTATGAGGTTCTGAGAATAGTGACACTATAGAATCTGAGAGTATTAACATAAAAAAAAAATGCTTGGTTGAAGAAACCAGTGTAGACTATGATGATAATGGTCCTTTTGCGGGAGAGGATCCTGATCAAACACCAAAGGGTTTGCATGTGAAGACTAAGAAAATGTTAGGAAAGCCACTGGGTGTGATTAATTATAATACTGTCGATGCAGAAAATGATGTGTTGGATGATTCTCTTCTTTTTCCATCTCCTCTTTCAGTCAAATCATCCGTTCAAGTGCCTGTTTACAAATCCTTTACTTTAGATATTGATCTTGTAGTGGTAGCTGGAAAATCCTCTTAGAAAAAAGTCAATTTTGTCAGAAAAATTTTTTCAGGTGTAAATGGTTTTGGAGGGGCCTCTACCTTCTCAAAATTTGGTGGAATCATCCAGGCATCTTTCACTTCTGAGAAGACAATGATAGCAGCTGCACAGTTGGCAAATGATCATGGTATTGTGGTAAACACTAATCTTAAGCACCCTATCAACAATTATACAAATTGGGCAATTGTGTTAAAAGAAATTCCTGTGGGAACTTCTACTGAGGCAGTGCGTGCAGCCATTTCTGAATTTGAGTTTATTAAGTTGATCAAGATGCAGTTGGTGGGTTTATGGCAAAAGACGATTGTCAAATTGAAGGATCAAAACCAGGCTGATCTTTTGGCAGCTAAGTGATCCATCCTTATTGGGAAAGATGTGGTGTATGTGGCCTGGGCCGATGTCGACAAACAAACATGGGATGCCAGAGACGAGTTTAGGGCTTTGCTTTATACTCTCTCCATGGGCACCAACACTTATAATTTTTGGGACTTCATTGGTTCAGTCAGTGGGAAAACATGTGTTATTGAATACAGTTCTGTTAGTTATGTTCAGGCACACTGTGTCACTGTGTGCTTTGATTTTGAGAGTAGCCTTATTTAGACAATGGCAAACACTCCTGTTATAAAAGGTGTTGGTCTTTGATGGTCTTGTTTAACTGCTGTACTGTGCTCAATTTGCAAAAATTCTGGTCATACTTCTTTCACTTGTTGTACTGCTGGTGTGTTCTCAAATCCTAGGAGCAAAAGAGCTCCTCTCTCAACTCAGAATTAGTTTTATTTGGCAAAGATATATGAAAAAAAATCTGCTCCTGTTTCTCATCCTTTGGCTTTCGGTGAAAATACTTGGGCCTTCATGGTTGGTAAACCACTTCTAATAGTGTTTTTTGGTGGTTCAGTTCAATCTGGTTCCATAAATTATGATAAACCTCTTCCGACTGTTAATGGTGAATTGGAAGACCATTTGAAGAATATTGAAAGCAGTCTCACTAGTCTCGTAGAACAAATTGGTGAGTTGGCTCAGAGGTTGGATTCACTTGGGCCAGTGGTTTCCCAGCCTAGCCCTGAATGTAGGCCACCAGTGACCCCTTCATTACAGGATCATGTGGGTGATGTAGTGATAGGAGAGGGTTCAAGTGGGACCATTAATGGTGGGACTGCTCTGAAGCCTAATTTGTCTGCTTTTTTTGAAGTAAAGAAATTGGAATCCATTTTTGCAGGACTTTCTGCTTCAGTGATGAGCCTTACAGCTCGTTTGGATGGTTTGAGTTCAACTGGTATTGTGCCTCCTTTATCTTCTTTTCAATAAGCAGTTTTGTGTAGAAAATAGCTACATGCAATGTTAGAGGGATGAATAATTCTTCTAAGCAAGCCGACATTATTCATTGACACATGAGCATGAACAATATGGTTTCAATAATTACAAAAACGAAGTTAAAGGGTAAAGTTCATTCGTAAATTGCTGATAAGTTTGCTGGTGTTAGGGTTTTTATTTCTGGTTCAGATTCGGGTTATCTTGGTTCAGGTGTGGCTATTATTATGGACATTACTCTGGCCAAGCATGTGTATAGAGTTTCCAAATCCCTGGTCATCTTATTTCCAGTAGCCAATATTTTGCATAAACTAGACAGATTGCTGGCTGTTTTGTCAGTAAGTTTTACTGTTCCATCCACCTCCAAACATAATCCAGTGCTGAACATGGCTGTTAATACTCCATTGTTCATTTTTCCTGTGCCTAGTGTGGTCACTACCATCTCCTAGGACATTTTTCCAAGTGGTTCTCATGTTTTAACTGCAAAAATAGGTGGTCTGAAGGCTAACTTGGCAGTTCTAGAGAATTCTGTTAAGGCAATATTAAATAAATTGGACTTTTTTTGTTCTGGCAGTAGTATGATAACTTTTTCTCTTCCTTAATAAGTAGTTTAGCTTGGAAAATTGCTATTTGTAATATTAAAGATATAAATGTTCTTGCCAAGCAGGATGACATTATTAGATGGTACACAGTTTTAAATAATAACATTTCAATAGTTACTAAGACTAAGCTTCGCTCCAGCATTAAGTCTTGGATTGCAAATAAGTTTCCTGGTGTGAGAATGTTTACTTCAGATCTGGATGCTGGGTTTTTAGGTGTGGACGTCACTTTAATCATGAATGAAAATTTAGCCAAACATGTTTCAAAAATCTTTGAGATTCGAGGTAGACTTTTAATGATTTGTTTGCTATTTAAAAACAAACAATCTGTTTTTGTGTTGGGTTTATATGTAGAGGCTTTTCTGAATAAGCATATAATTCAGGCTGGTCTTGTCAATTTTTTTATAGTTAGAGCTTGTAATAAGAGTACTTTTGTTATTTTAAGTGGTGATTTTAATAAAGATGGAAACAAATGTAACTTTAGTAATAGTAAGTGTGTGGATCTAGATCTAGTCAATATATTGATTAATAGTTCTTACATTAAGGCTTCTACTTGGAAAAATTCTAGGGGTGTTAAAAAGACCATTAATTACATTTTTGTTTCACAAAGTTTGAGTAATGCTTTAATTAATGAGTGTGTTGTGGATATAGATAAGTTCTTTAGCACTGATTATAGTTCTGTTCAGATTACAATTGGTCTTGGTAGAATTTTAGATCCTGTTTTGAGAGCTATTTATGTTCAAGCCAATAGAAACAGGCAGAAATTTAATGTCAAAAATGCTGATGGAGTTAAATAGAAGTGGTATAGGACTGCATTTCGTGATAATTTTGCCATGTTTTCTGATGAGTTTACTGGTTCTTATTGTTCATCTAATCTGGACAACATGTGGAGTGTTGTTTGCAAAGCCATTTGTTTTTCAGCAAATGAAGTTTTCTTAAAGACCTGGTTTAAAGATTTTGATAGTAGTTTTATCAAGTGTTCTTTTCACTATTATAGATTAGAATTTTTGGTTTCTAAGCTGGTAAAGGCTTTGCATTCTGTGTCATCTAATGAGTTTATTTCTTTGTTAGATGTTTGGGTGTCTTTGGACTCTATTAATGCTTCTGCTATCAAATTTTTTTTTCTTTTGGGATCTTATTTTGATGCTATCAGATCAGCTTTGGCAAAAGTTAGAAAGTCTTATTGTTCCCTCAAGATGATGGAATTGAAACATGCTAGGGACTCTCAAATCAGGCTAGCAATTGACAAAAGGATGAAAAACTTTGAGTTGAATAAGGGCCAAACTATTAGAAGTGTACTTGAGCGGCCATTTTACAAAGTCACATTGGATTATCTGGTTGTGAATAAGAACCTCATTTTGAAGCCTGATCTGGTTAAATTTCATGTCAATAGAATTATGGAGAACCAGAAAGTGTATGATAGTAAACAATATTTCAGATGAATGGCATTGCCAATTTTAATCTTTGAAATATGTCTTTGACAATGCTTTTTTAAATGTTATGTACCCAATTGAGATGGAAAAATTTCTTGGTGTGGTTTTGAGTTTGCCTGATAATAAAGCTGCTTGCCTTTCTGGTATTACAAATGAGCTATAAAAACATTGCGACAGGTCTGTTTTGGATTTGTTTTTGGTGCTTTTGAACTTTTGTTTGATTTGTAAATCTGTTCTGGGTCTTTGAAAGGAGGCTTGGGTGTCTATGATTTCTAAACTCTATGATTGAGAGGGAGTTTTTATGAATACCCAACCCATAGCACTGATTGAAACTGCCCATAAAATTTTTTCTAAGATTTTTTTTGATAGGATCTCTGTGGCATATAGTAAGTATAACATTCTTCATGATAACAACTTCTCAGTTCTTAAAGGTACAACAATACAGTCTCTTATTTTTGCTATTGGTTTAGTAATAGAAAATACTTTAGAAAAAAATTGTGAATTTTGGTTAGTTTTGTAAGACATGAGGAAAGCATATAACTTGGTTGGTTAAGAACATCTAAGGAGGAGTTTGGTCAGAATCAAAATGTGCAGTAGATTCATAAGATTTTTTGGGAGTATTTACAATGACTGCATGAACAAAGTGATAACCAATTTTGGATTGATTGATGGTTATAGTGTTCATGATGGCTTGAATTAAGGGGAAGTATTTTTATCTCTCTTTTGGCATATTTTTTACAACACTTTGTTGTGTGAAGTAAAAAGACAAGAAGCAGTATGTGGTTATAGACTGAATTCATATTATGTTGTCAAGACTAATCACATAGATTTCCAAGATAGTTTGACCTTTTTTCTTGCTGCAGATGTCTTTGTCAATGATACTATATGAGTTGATTCTAATCAGACAGCTACACAACACATTCTCAATGTTCCCAGTGAATTTTTCAGGATGAATAATATTTCAATCAACAACAACAAAACTGTAGTGATTCCAATTAATTGCAGAGTGGTGGCTTTTTTTTTATTTGTCAGTGGCACTTCTATTTCTATTATCAAAAAGAGGGTATTTCACCAATATCTGGGTATTTTTTTTTCTTCCAATGGGTTATCTAAGCCTAGCTTGGTTAAAGCATATTTGGATGTTTGGTTTTTTGCCAATTTTGTTCTAAGGAAAACAATTTCAGACAAACAGTTTTCTTATTTGGTTTTGGTGATTCTTTATTCTATTGTTAGTTACAGGACCTAGTTTAGCTTTGTTTCTGTTAGTATGTGCCAAAAGTGGGATGTTTTAATTCAGAAAGGTCTGAAATTGAAATCGAGTCTGCTCCTAGACTTTCTTAATGATGTCTTGTACCACTCCTTATTTTATGGCTTAAAAACTTTTGAGCAAATCCAAGCCAAAGACAAGATTGCTACTGTAATATGCTTTACTAACTCTGTTGGAATTTTGGGCCAATTGTTTATGCATAGATTGCATGACTTATAGGTTTTAAGTTGGTGTCTTGTACATTCCTTGTGTTCTCCAGTTCGTATTAATGTTAATTCTTTGAACAACTTCTTGGCAAGTGTGGTTCGGATCTTTCTCAGTTCTGGTTTATTTTTGGACAATCTTATGTGTAATGCTTTTTGCTTCTGGTGTGGAACTCTTTTATCTGGTATCTTTAGTGAGTTAATGTATTTCAGGTGCTTTTTCTCTCTTCATTATTATGGAATTGCTTTTGTTGAGCAGCTTTAGTGCTGGAATAGTGCTGTCTTCGACTGGAAAACTTTCAAGCAGTGGAAGAGACTTGACTCACATGGTCTTGTTCCTGTCTGGTTTGTTACTGCTGTTCAGTATTTCTATAATGCTGGTTCTCTTGATGTCTGTTCCTTCCCTCTGGATGATGCTGTTGCAAAGAAAATTCTTGAATCTCATGAGTTTAGATTAGTGCATGATTGATTGTCTGGCATTGGTGTCTCTGGCTTTTCTGTATACACGGATGGTTTTCTTTGTAATTTGAGGAGTGTTAATATGAAAGCTGGTATTGCTGCATTTTTTGAGAACATTAACTTAGGTCTTGGAGTAGAGCTAACTGACATGATGTCTTCTATATTGACAGAACTTCAGGTCATTGTGTTGGCCCTTAAGTGTGTGTCTAGTTTGAATTCAGTCTATCTATTCTCTGACAGCCAAGCTGCTTTGGATGTGTGTAAAACTGAATTATTGTTGTCGGCTTTAGATTTTTGGAACAAATGTTGGGTTGAACATTAACACATTGCTAGCATCATATGTAAAAGGAATTTGAATGTTGGCTGGTATAAGATTAAAAGACATTCAGATATTTTAAACAATGATTGGACTGACTTGTTTGCTGGTGTTTCTTCTTATTCAAACTGACTTCTCCTTTCTGGCTTAAGAAATATGTTGTTTTGGCTAATAATAGTGTTGTTTCTGGAAACTCTAGACACTTTGTTCATAATGTTTTTCAGTCTATCTATTGTGCATGCTGGGAACTAGGCTCTGGTGCCAAAATTGTGGACAGTTGTCTGTGTACAGATATTGATTGGTTTAAATTATCTCTTGTTTGACATTCTGACTCTTATATAGCTGCTGGCTTTACAAGTTGCCACTCTGTTGGCTCCCATTCTTATTTTATGAAAGCTTTACATTATAGACTGCCTGTTGCTATTTGCAAACATTTCTACAATAAATGTTACTCCAATGTGATATGTCTGTATTGTGACAATATCAAAGTGTTGGACCATATTTTCTCTTGTGTATTTGATGCAACTGCTCAGCTTCAATTGTTCGTTGATTCTGCTTCTGCTTGGAGAGCTGTTTTTGGATTATCCTATGCCTCCTCTTATGTGTCACAAATGTTATCCAATTGTTTAACTGATTTGGAACTGGTTGTTTTATTGTGCAAAGGTTTTGTGCTTGTGAATTGGTACCAAGAAGCCACTTTTTGCTTTGATAACTCTAAGACTGTGTATGATAAAGTGGTTGAATTTGTTCGTGGTTTGTGCCTGTCTTTAGAAATAATATTTGGTTGGTCTGCTCTAAACATTGTGCTTTTATGAAAAAACACAGTCTGATTCTTCATGATGGTTTGATTCCTGTCTCAGTGTTCGGTGGCATGTTAATGCTTTCAGCCCATGTGATTAGATTGCTTGGTATTGATGATGTGTTTGGTGTTAGTTTTGGGTTGTATAGTTCCTGTCAGTTTTTCTTAGGTATAGGTAATTTGGTTTCTGTGTATATAGATATATAGTATAGTCCTGGCTGGCTTGAGTGACTAATCATGTGTAGAAAAAGCATAATTCACACCTAGTATAGATCATTATTTTGATGTATTGTCACTAGGCAGTGTTTGGACTTCGCTCGTTAAATTAATAAAAAAAAAAAAAATTAAAACATTCTTAATATTTAGCAAACAGATTAATTAAAATATTCAATCTAAAAATTGATCACTTTATTATAACAAATACTTGTGAAATTAAACTAATAGATTGAAAAAAATATATTTGATAACTTTAATTAATTAACAAAAAATAAGAAAAAAATATTTTTAAAAATAAATAATGCACTAAAAAAACAGATATTTAAAACACTAACTATTAACTGTATTTTTATTAAAAATATTTTACAAATAAAAACACTTAAGTTTGCTCAAAAGTTTTTAAAAATAAATAACTTTAAAATATTTAATAGTTGATTAAAAAAATTTAAAAAATAATATAATTTGTATTATATTAAGATATATAGTATAACAAATAATGTTTTTTTAGAAATTTTACCAAAAAAATAAAAATGACTACACAAAATTATTGGTAAATATAATTTAAATAATATTTATAATACTAATAAAATAACATTATTTTTTAAAATACTATTAAATACAACTTTAATAATAAGATTTATTTTTGATATTAAGTATAATAAAATTTGAATTATTATACTTTTTATTTATAATACAATATTTAATATCAAGTTACAGTTTTTAATTATTAATAAAGCTGTAAAACTATAATATTTTCATAATATTAATATAAATATACTTCTAATTATTTATTACTATAATATAAAAACATAGATATAAACAAATATTTTTAGTAAATAACTTAATTTATTAAATAAAAAATACATTACAAAAAAAACTTTTATTATTGTTTAATAATACCGGTTTCTATAATAGAAAATTTTTATATTATTTAATATTACAATTAAATACTTACTATTTAATACAATATCTTATTTATAATTATTAAATATAACAATTATTATATTTTTTAAGACATAATACTAAAAGTTGTTTTTTTATCTTATTAATTAATATTATAGCAAAAATTTTAGCACTAAAATAATATTAAAAAATATAATTAACTTTCTATTAATATATAATCAGCAATAATAATAACTATAATTCAAAATTATTGATACTACAAAATTTTAGAAAATAGCCAAATGTTAATTTATTTATTAAATATTAAACAAGAACTTCTATAAAAAATACAAATTCTTATTAAGTATATTAATATTAATAAGTTTGAATTATTGTTTACTTATATTTTAAAAAATAAAATTATAAATCTTATAATAATAAATATAATAAAGATTTTAATACAGATAAAAATTAAGAAAATAAAAATGAATCTTTGTTTTTATTATCTATAAATTAAGATATAATTGTACTTAAAAATATATTACATTATTGTAAAGAGCAATATAGTAAAAAAATTGGTTCAAATTTTCTTAAAACTTTTAAAATTAATAAATAATAAATTGAATATTTTTGTCTTTGTTTTTAAATTTTTTATTAATATGTTTAAATTTTTTAAAATTAAATAACTAGTTGATTAATATTATTAATATTCTATTATTTAACTTAAAAAATTTAAACATATTAATAAAAAATTTAAAAACAAAGACAAAAATATTCAATTTATTATTTATTAATTTTAAAACTTTTTAATATAGTTTTATAAATATTTAATATATTTAATTAATTATTATATTATGCATATAATATATAGCTTATATAACAAAATATTGATTATTTTTATAGTCTTGTTTTTTTATAGTTACTATAAATATGTTGACTAAAAAGTATAATTATAGAAAAAGTTTATTGTAGTTATATTTTTTAATATTAAACTTACTGTAAACTAAAAAAATTCTGTCAAATAAAATTTTAAAAAAGATTTTTTAAGCAGTTTTAATTAAAGCAATAAGTTTAGTATTAATTAAAATCTTTTTTATTTATATAGCTTTTCTATTTGGCAGATTTATTATAATTTTTATTATTTTATTAAATTTAATCATATTTATAACTTTAAAAAAAAGTGTTGTCAGCTATATAAAGTAAAAACAAATACTATTAACACCAAATATTAAGAATAATTCCCAATATTTTATACTTTTTTGTTTATTTTTTTATAATTAAATCAACTTTAAACTTAATTTTCTTAGACTTTAGTACCAAGTTTTTACTATTTACCAAATAATTTAAAACTATTTTTCAAAAAATACACTTTAAAATATTTTTAATAGTATAATTTTTATTGATTTTGAAACTTTTTATTCTTTTATTAATAATAGCATAAATTTTTACAACTTTAATTTGTCAAGATTTAATAAGTTTAAGCACATAATATACTTTTCTAATTTTAGCTAATTTAGAATTAACAGTATTAAATTTAGTATTTAATATTAAAAAGTTTTAAATATGACATTTGTACAATTTACTAAGTAACAATTAACAAACAATTAGATTATTTAATTTATTATTAAAACCTAAATATGAATTTCAAACAATTTTAAAATTAAAACTTCTAAATTGTAAATATAAAATAAAATTTTAATAAAAATACTATTAAAATTTTTGCTCCAAGATTTGAAAAAAATTTTATTGGTTAAAAAATAAATACTTCTTTAAATAATATTCTATATAAAATACAAATTAGAAAGTTCTTTTAAATAACTAAAATTTTCACCAAATACAGTAATATTTGTCAATATAACATTTCTAAATCGAGTTTATTTGACTATATTAGCTTTCTTAAAATTGTATTTCTATTAGTTTTTGTTAGTTTGCTTGCAAAAAACATTACAAAATACTATTTAAACTAATAAAAACAGAAACAGCAAGATGATTAGTTATTAAAAAAAGCTTTTATATTTAATATTACTGTGTTAATAATAGTATTAACCAGATTTTATAATATTAAAATATAATTAATTATCAATTTGACTTTTTTAAAATTCTTTTAAGTAAGAATTTTAGCAAACAAATTACTAACCAAAAAATTAACCAAACCAAAATTAAAATATTTTCTAAAACTAGTATTGTACTTAATATTATTTTTATTAAAATCACTACCCAAAATAACAAAAGTATTCTTATTAAATACTTTAATTATTAAAAAATTAATAACAAATATTTGATTCAAATGTTTTTTAAAAAATATACTTACATATAATTTTAACATCAAAACTAACTATCTGTTTTTGAACTATAAATAAACTAATAAAAATCTAAAAATTTTTGTTATTTTTAAAATATATTAAGCTAAATAATTATTTATAATAATTATAACACTAGTATTTATGGAATTAGTATCTAATTTAAAAACAAAAACCTTAAAATTTTTAAATTTGTTTACAATTTAATATTTAATATTAGAATTTAGCTTTTTTTTAGTAATAATTAAAATATTATTTTGCAATTTTTTATGTTATTTGATAATATTATTCTGCTTAGCAGAAATATTCATATTTTAATATTACATATAGCAATTTTCTAAATAAGTCAAGTTATTAAAATAATAATAAAAAAAATATCTTGAGCCAGAATTAAACTATTAAATTTTGCTAAAAAATTTATAACAAATTAGATAATTTATTTAATTAAGTTTTTAATCTAATTATATCTGAAAATATTGAAAAAATTAGCTTTATTACAGTCTTAATATTAGTGTATACATCTAAATTATTTTTTATTACTATATTACTTATTTAATTAGATAAAAAAAAGATTATTAGCAGCTAATATCTAAAACTAAATTAAAAAATTATTGATATAAGTATATTCAATTTCTTAGCCAACTTACTAATTTGTTTTGTAAAATTGATAAAACTATATTTAATATTAGTAAATTGTAGTTCCATATTATTTACAGTTATTAGAAGAAATTTAACTTTATTTGAAAAATCAGACCAAAAGAAAATACCAAAAAACACTTGAAAAAAAGTCTATTAATAATAAATACCCAAGATTTGTCTTTAAAAACTACTGTGCAAATAACAGAAGCAGACTTTTTAACATAAATTTGAATTAACTTAAACTGGTTTATAGTCAAAAATAGAGTTTTTTTTTAAACACCAATTTATTATTCATTTAATTATAATTAAAAGAAGTGTACCTATTATTACTAGTTGAAATTTACGATATTAATTAACATAAAATTATTCTTATATTTTTTTATTATTAGTACATATTATTATTTCAATTTATTATTTATTATCTTATTAAATTATCTGAATTATTATTTAATTAATAATTTAGTTTGTATTTAACACAAATATAACCAAATTATAATATTTAAATATTTATTAATTCGACAAAATATTCAACAGTTTACTAAAATAATCTATAGTTTACAAAAATAACTTATAATTTAACAAAATATATTTTTAGTTTGCCAAATATTAGAAAAAAAAAGTGGTATATTATAGAATAGTACTATAACAAATTGTATAAAAAAAGAGCTTTTTTTTTTAGAAAAAATGTATTTCAGTTAGAAATAATCTTCATTAAACATCTTTACAAATTAACTCCAATAAAACTTATCTTAAAAACATAAAAATTCTTAATTATTTTTGTTTTAAAGACAAACAGAACCAATAAAATGTAATATCTTTTATAATAAAGAATATAGCCATTATTTTAATCAAGCTTTTCTCTAAATTAAAACACACAGTAGTATACTTAATACAAGTATAATAACAGAATTGTAATTAATTATACAGGTTTTCTTACCAATAGAACCAATAAAATTCCAAAGATCATGAGTTTTTGTTTCTATAGAAAGTATATAAAACAAAGCCTTAAATTTATTTCTGGTATCTTATAATTGTTTATTAATATCAGTTCTTGTTATATAAACTGTGTTTTTTATAATGAAAATAAACCACTTAGAAGCCAGGAAATTAGTTTGATTTTAATTATCCAATTTTATAATTGCTTTTTGTTACAGTCTTACCAATTGCATTTTAATCGACTTAATAATACTAAAATTGACAAGCACAGTCTGCACAATTTCTGAAAATATTTTTACAAAAATTTCCTTGATTACTATTGTCTAATTTGTTTAATTGTTTATTAAATGCTTAAAATTAGTGATCACCATAATACTCTCAACATTTGCTAAATTTGCTGAAGCCATTATTGCCTTTTTAAAAGTAAAAGACACTCAGATTATTTTATTAAATTTTGAGAAAATAGAAATCTTCCCAAAATTATTTATATTAAAGAAAAAATTTCTAACAGCTTTTAATTTTTTTTGAACAGATTTTTCAGACACAGTAAAAAGATTGATATCCAAAACAAAAGATTTGCAAACCGGAATATTTACCAAAAACTTTAGAAAAAAAAAGAAATAATAAAGAAAAAGCTGCCCAATATATTATTTTTATCATTATTGCCAACATTAAAGTTGATCTACCTAAGAAGTTTTTTGAGAATATGCTAAGTAACAATTCTTTTCGGTCTTTTGAAAGTTATGTTAACATCTTTGTATTCTGACTTATTACTATTACCAAGCTGAATGCTAGAACAGAATTTTTCGAACTCGTCCATGCTTCAAAAGATCAACAAACATATGAAGGTTTATTCATAGAATTCAAATCATGATACTATTTGTATTAATAACTAAAAAAAAATTTTTGCCTTTGCACAATTCATCAGTGGAAGTTCTAATAATACTATCGGTCTTTAAGTAATTTAGAGTAACTTCTTCTGAATGAAAAAAAATTGTAAAAATTTGGGAAAATTTCTAAACATTATATTAGACTTGGTTGATAAATATTTCTTTCATTATCTTAAAAATTGAAAGAAAATTTTATTTAAGTTTATGAGTCTTGTATCAATATTTGGATTAGGTTTGTTGCTTGATAACACTTTTTTAATCATTAGTTAAATGAAAAAAAATAAAAATAGCCATTTTAAAATCCTTTATCCTATTTTAAATCCAAAAATCAAGAGATTTATAATTTAATATTATTTTAAAAAAAATTTTGGGAATTATGGCAAAACTTGAGAGAATTTTTGAAGACGAAAAAGCTTGAATGAATTATTTAAAACCACTTTAAATTTTCGAAAATTGATTTTATTATCAAAAAAATAGTTTCCAGTAACTTGATATTATCGTATATATCTGATAAAATACACAAGTTTTTTATATTTTTGACAATTACTTATTATTAAATTTAAAAAGAATAGAACCAAATTTTGATAATAGACAGAAATTTTAAAATTAAACAAGTATTTTTTTGAATTAAATTTTTTTATCTAATTAAAATATTGATAATTGAAAAATTATTTCACCCTGAAAATTTTAAAAGAGATTAAAATTTTTAAAATATTATGTCCAATTAACTAAATTTAAATATTAAATTTTATTATAATTTTTAAAAATATTATTTTTCAGCCTTATAAAATTGTTTATAAATGTATCATTACTATTTTATATAAAAAATTTGATATAAAGGTTGAAATTAGAATATTTTTTTAGAAGCTTGCAAATATCATTCCATTATTCAAATTTTTTAAGACCTTTGGAGTTGAGATACTTGTAAGCATATAAAGAGAAATTTCTTTCAATTTAACAATATTATTGCTTTCATTATAGTCTATATTTTGGGAAGAACATAAAAAATTGGGAAAGTTCAAATATTCAAAACCAATGATATTTTAGAAAAAAGCCAAGTCAAAAATTGCTCAATGGTTTTTAATATAATTTAAATATTTGATCAGACAAAATATTGCTTTAGAAAATCCTTTATCTTAGAATCTTTTAAATCTTCTAGGCTTTAAAATTTAAAATTGTTTTGAATACTCATAGTAAGATTCATAAAAGTGTATAATTTAAGTTTACAACTATTTTTACTGAATGCATAATTACTTATTTGTTTAAACAAAAAACTTCATGCTATATATAAACTTTCTAACTTTCAAAAATTTTTAACGTAATTAACTTATTCTAATGTTAAAATTTTTTCAATATGGAAATTTTATTTTTTTCATTGGGTCAAATAAAAAATTTCAGATCAAAAGACTATAAGACATGATACACTTCTTATAAATTATCAAAAGTATTTTCGGTGATCTCATTCTGTTTGCTCATATATTTTGTCATTTTGTGTTTTCAAATACCAAGTTTACATATCTAAGAAAAAATAATTTTAGCTGGCAAAAAAAACATTTTTTATTAAAAGACTCTTACAATTTAGCTCAAAATTATTTCAAAAATGAAATCTAATTAATTGACCAGATTTTGGCTTCAAAAAAGTAGCTGCAGGCAAAATTGGTTTCCAGAAGTAAATTTGTCAAAGAAATTTTATTTAACACCAAATTTTTTCACATTACAATAAGTGCATTTTCTGCATAAGGAGCATCTTATCAACAAATATTTGAAACCAATTAATTATGTGTTTTATGTGGTTCTAGAAACGCTAAAGTTTAGGGTTAATAAATATTTTTTTTTATATGAGTTTCCAGAAAGGAATAAAAATTCAAGAGAAATTAATAATTCTAAAATGGTTAAACAGTAATTTTGAATACAGTAATTACCTTTAGTGGTTTTGACAATAAATCTGATTGCGTAGATGATTAATTTAAAAAAAATTATTGGGATGTTGTCTCTTAGCCGTATCTTGAATGGAAATTTGTTTCTAAACTATTTTATTGCTGTTTGAAAAATTCACAGCCTAATTTTGGAAAAATTTACATCGTTTAATTAACCAAAATAGCCAAGAAAAACCTTATAAATATGTATTATATTGCTTTTTTTATTTGAAAAATGCATTATTGTAAACATTCTGTATATAATTTTTCTAAATTTTTAGTGTTTCCAAATTTTTAAAAAATAATATATGTTTATACTGTGATTAATAATAATAACATCATTATTAAACGTTATTGATTTGAGCCATTGATAATTTTTTAAAGTGTCATAATAAGATTTTTTTCATTAACAAAACGCGAGATTCTTCAAGTTTAAAACTTTAACATTTGTATTTTTTGCTAATAAAACATACAGTTTTTTCCTAATTCTAATTTAGTTAATAAAACGTGCAATTATAAAAATTCACAATCACTTTATTATTATTATTATTATTATTATTATTATTATCAGAGATTTTGATGCAAGTCATGGTTCAATATGGCATTTAATTCATAAAGCCCCTTTTATCAAGTATGAATTGTATCATTAAAAAAGCAACTGGATTTTGATACTGCACGAATACACGATTATTATTTTTCGAAAAAATAATTACTTGGCAGAAATAGGTTCCAATCAACTTTGTTATTGATTGTTTTTTTTACTTTTTTCTATTGTGGAAATTCATTCACCTGAAATAATTTAACCCGGTGAACTAATTATTTTTCAATAATCAAGTAAACTTGGATGTTCCTAGCCAGTTTATTTTGTTTTTTTGTTTGACTTTGATCGTTTACTGGACACCTAATTAAAGTTTATCTTTTTTAATATATATTAGATCATATCTCCAAATAAGGCTAACCAAAGTTTAAAGAAGAGTAAGTGATATCATTAGCTTACAAACAAATAATTCTTTGATTTTGATTTCAGAAATTGCTTATCACTATTTAATTTAATATCTAACGAAAAATTGAAAACTGAAATAGAACTAAGGTCTTTTTTATATTTTCATTTAGGCAGACTCAAATAATAAAATCAACAACTTTTCTGATCTTTGGGTTGGATCCTATTTGAACATTACAATTAGAGAAAGATTAAATGCATAATTTATATGATGTTAATAGAATCAAGTTAATTAATAAGTCGAAAAATCTTTAAATAGTAGATTTCGTCATAAAATATTTCTTTTATTTTTCCTATCCCTCCCGAATGAAAAATATTTAATTGAGATATTCAAAAAGGTAAGAGGCTAAATATTCTTGATCCCGTCTCGTTAAAATTAATAATCATGTATCGATAAATTTTAATTTAAAAGTGAAATCATAAATTTATTAAATCCTTTTCAAGCTAGAATCAAACTAGAAAATTTTTTCTATAAAACAAGGTCGAAGGCTCACCAAAAAAAAGCACCTTTGAAATCAATCAATTAAATCAACAAATATTCCTTAAAAACATTAAATTTTTCACTAAATAACTTTTTTGCTTTTTCTACCAATTTTAATTTTTCTAAAATTTTGAACCTACAATTTGCCCTTGCATTTCTTATTTTTTTGGTGGCAACAATTCTTCCCGCACATATCTTCGTCTCGGCTCTACCGGCTTCAAATAACGTAAAGAGGTATGATAGAACTGAAAATTATGGTACCCTGGGCTTCGTTAGTAATGCTGGCGGTAGGGATATTCCTTTTTTTAGTTTAAATTATGATATTACTGTTAATTAAGTGCGGAGTTTCAATTATTCAGCAATTTATATATGCATTTTTGGGTAATTTCATTTCATCTTTAAATTAGTGTATTGTTTTTAAATATAGGATAATTATTTAGTTGCTCAAAACACTCGTTAGTTATAGTTATAAAGTCCGTAGAAAGCTTTAACAGTTAAATCTCTTAAAAAAACAACAGGAGGCACAAATTTATAATATAAAATTTACTATTATTATTAAAATTTGATAATTTAGTTGTTTTAGAGGTATTTAGGAAGCAGAAAAAATTCGAATGTTTTTACTCAAGAAATTTCATTGTTAGAGAGCTTTGATTGAATATGTAATTATTAATCTAATTAAAATTTGAGCAGCTTGTAATTGGATACTATTATAATACAAAACTATTGAGTTTACAATAATAAAGCCGGAAAGTAATTAAGTATTTTAGTTTAAAAATGCCTATGCTATAAAATAGAACTATATATTTTTAATTCAGTACAGAAAAATTGTGTTTTATTTATCTGACCTTTTTTCTGAATTCGGTTTGTTATATAATATTTTTTTAGAAAATAAGCTAATGACTAACATTAAAAAAAAACTATTATAAACTTGTGCTGTAATGGACTTTCCATATGGTTGGTTAATTTTAATACAAATGCTTTCAAGAATTTATTTTTTGACTGGCAACATCCTAATTTCATAAATTATTTTCAATAAATAATTTTAAAGTAAACTAAGTTGAATTAATATTGAACTGAAATAATCAGATTGAAGCAAAAGAATATTAAAAATCTATTCTATTTTGCAGTAGAAATATTTGTCAATATTTCAAAGCTAAAGCCTGAACAAAATCAAATAACTGATAGGAGTTGATAACTTTTAGTACCTTTTCTTTTAATGAGAAAAAAGAACACAAATTTTTTTTAAAGAAAGATATATATAATACTAGCATAAAGAGATAAATATTTTAACTCTATTATTGATTCGTTTAAATATTTATATATTTAATTGTTTTATTCAGATACACATATATTTGATTTTTTACATCTATTTATAAATTTTTTAGCATATAGAAGCCTAACAGAATATTGTGACCATTTTTTTAAATAAATAACGGAAAATACAATAAAAAACAATATTTATTTTTCTAAGCTAAAAATTTATTAAAGCATTATATATATTATTTTAAAGCTTGTAAAAAAATGTAGAATTTAAAATTTAACATTAAACCAAAACTTATTACAGATTAAATAATCTTGGTTTCCACACAATAAAGTCATACATCTCAAGAAAACAAAGTTTAAATGTTGGATTGATTTATTCAAAGCCAATCAAAAATACACTTGGAAGCAAACCAAATCCAAGTAATTTTATTGATGTTAAATGTCTTTGTTCAAGAAGTCTAATGACCTTATCATCTGAATTCGATTAATTGTTAGATAGTATGTCAAATTGCATCGATGCTTGTATTCATGTTTTATTTGTAGCATTTATTACTTTTTATATATAGTTTTGCTTTACTTGTTTATTAAATGTTTTAATACTGTTTCATATTTTAAAAACAATATAAATATGCTAATTCAAAATATGTAATAGGAACATTTTAATCAAGACTGTAATTTTAATTGTTGGAACAGAAAAATTTACAAATTTCACAATAATAAATTGTATATTTTGTCAAAATTTTATATTATTTCAATAATTCGAAATGTAAAAAATTTTGAGCATGTTCTAATTTATTTAATACAAATAAATTATTATTTTCCAATTGAATTACAAAAAATTATTAAGTGTCAACAGATTTCAAAGACTTTTGTGTTTGCTTATTTATTTTCAACAACTTGAAACCCAGTTTTTTTATTAGAAACTCTTTATTTATATCTATGATTTTTGTATTAATAGTGTTGCCAACATCTGAATTATTTATCTCATTAGTCTTAAACAACTCCTGAAAAATGCCAGCACTGACTTTAACAACAGGTTTTTTTAAAATACCATTTTTGTGTTTTTTTTAACAGACACATCCGAAATTACAGATTTTTTTTTGGTTTCTTTCATACTTAAACCACTGCAAATACTGGTAGCTTTATAATTAAACAGAAAAAGTTTTGAGATATCTAACTAAATAATAAGAAATAAGCAAAGACAGAAAAAACACTTCTTTCAAAAAATACACTTTTTTAGGTATTTAAAACATAAGAGAAAAAGAAGTTTTTTCTTAATATCAAATAAGATAGCAAATAAAAATATTAAATAGAAATTAGCCAGCTTATTTTGTTTTTAATATTTATTATTTTATTAAAATTTTGTTTATTTATACAAAGTATTTAAAAATTAAAATATAATATAAAATTTTAGTTATTATTACAGATAATATATATAAAGTAAATACTTAATAAATTATGTAGATTAAATATATTAATAAAGTAAATATGTAATATCACAAATTATATATTTCCAAAATATATTTAAACAAAGTTATATTTAAGATATTTAATTTTAAATATTTTAATTATTAATAAAATATTATCTAATTAATATAAATATTATATAAGAAAATATAATCTTTTTATTTTTGCAATTTTAATAAAGCATAATAAATTTATATTGTTCTTAGTCAAATTAAATATTTAGTCATCTTTTATATAATATTGTTCAGTATATTAAAATTTTAATAAATAAGTTTGTAAATATTTTGTTCTATTATATTTGTTATTTATGTTTTTATTTTATAATAATATTAAGCAAAATTATTTTCAATTATTTAATTCTTATTTTTTTGCTTTTTATATTAGATAATATATATACTATATTGTTAATTACAAGAGTAATTAATTTATTTATGTGTTAAAAAGACTAAAAAAAAAAATTGGTATTATTTATTTCTTAAACTAAAAAAATTTTTATTAAATAACTTTAGTATTTGTTTTATAAAACATTTAAACTTAAAAAATCCAAAAAAAGCTTTAATTTTTTAATAAATTTTATATTTAACAAAAAGTATTATATATTAATAATAATGTTTTGTTTTTGTATTTTTTATTAACTAAATATTTTGAATAAAAAAAAATTTTACAATTTATTTTTTATATATATGTAATTAAAAATAAATAAATAAATAAAAAAGTAAATATTTTTTGTGAAAATTTCGACTTTTAGGAAATATAAATTATTATTTATACATATTTAAAATAATAGCTAAAAATTTTAAAACGAAAAAGCTTAAAAGTTATTCTGTTATTGGCATTAGTATTAATAATAATTGCGTTTTTAAAAGTTTGTATTTTTTTATTAATAATAGATATAAAATAATATAAAATAAAAAAAATATTTGAATTTTATTTTAAAACAGCAAAGATAAAAAGTTTACTTGAATAAATTAGACTTTATATATATTATTAAAATAGATTAAAAATTATAAAAAAGCCTAAAAAGTAAGAAATACAAGTACATATAACAATTTTAAAAATTTATAAAAAATCAAAAAAATTTAAACTTTATTTAAAAGTAGTAAATACAAAAAATATAATTAATATATATAATTAATAAAACATCAGTATATAAACCTAAAATCAAAACCAAAAGTTTGTTCTTAAATATTAGTTTAACTAATAAAAAACAGTTAATAATTTTAATAATTTTGTAAATATAATAAATTAAACTATTGTTTATAATAATTATAATACCAATTTCAAATAAAAAAATTTAAATCAAATATAAAAACTTGTATATTATTAAACTTATTTTTTATCTAAATTTAATTTGATTCTTTAATTTTGTCTTAGTAATAATAAAATCTGACTATTTATTTTTTATATAATTTATATGATGGTTTTTTCTTAATAAATTTGTTTATACTTTTAATATTATATGTAACAATATTTCAAATTAAATTAATTATAGAAAAGAAATAAAATATATATTATTTTCAAAAAATATAGCATTAAGTTTTAACAAAATTATGTTTCAAAGTCTAAATATTTGCTTTAAAACTACTTAACTGCTTAATTACAAATATAAAATACCAAAATTTGCAGATATTATATTAAAAATAATTGTTAATAGCAAAAAAAAAACAAAATATTTAATTTTTTAAGAATTAAGTTTAAAACTTTTATTTATTTATTTCAACATTAAGTCAATAAAAAAACTTTAATAAAAAGAACATTCAATTTCGACAAAACTTGTTTAGAATTATTACTTAGTACTTGGTTAAAAAAAACTACTAAAACTTATAATTTATTATTAAAAATTACTAAATATAAAATAAAAATCTTTTTTTTAGCATTTAGATAAGTAAATAAGAATAATTATCATTAAAAAGCATGTGTTTATAAATTTTTTGCGTAGAAAGACAAAAATTTTAGAAAATTACATTTTAAAATAAAGTTTTTAAAATGCTTATATTTTTTATAACAAATTAAATTAAGTTTGGATTCAAAAGAAATTAACTTTATGAAAAACAAAAATAGTATAAAATGTTTAATCTAAAACTTACTTAAATTTAAAGCATATAGTTATACAATAAACTTTAGTACTAATCTTAAATAAGCAATTTATAATTCAAGTTTTTTCTTTTGCTTTTTTTAAAAATACTAAAATTATAAATAGTTGTATTTATAAACAAAATAAACAACAATATTCTGAATTAGTTTTTTAATAATTATGTTATTTGATCTTTTTTGAGCTTAATTATATGTACAAAATTTTTTTTAATTAAAATAAACTACTTAAATATCAATAAATTAGTTTAATTTAATTAAGCAAATTTTACAACAGTTTTTCAACATATTTATAGAAATTTTTATTATTATTACAGTTTAATCTGAATAGTTTTCTTGTTTTTGAAATTTTTATTGGCTAAAATTTTTATTTTAATTGTTAAAGCCACAGTTTTGTTTATGTTTTTTTTAAAGTAAAAATAGATTTGATAATTTTCTTGAATTTTAAAAGAATAATTGTTTTTTTAAATTTAAATTTTGTTTAAATTAATAGTACAGTAAAATAAAGATATATTATCTTTTTATCTATTTTAAAATTCAGAAATTTAAGAAAAAAATTATTTATTTTATTAGTATTAATTTATTTTGCTTTAAGAGTATTTGTTTTAGAATTTAAAGAAGTATTTTTATTATTAGTATTTTTATTGACTGTTAAAAAAGTTCTATTTAATATTAAATATTAATTTTTTTAAGTTAAAAATATTATTATTATTATCGTTGTTGTTTTTGTTTAATAATTTACAAAAAACAATAATATGTGTCTTTTAAATAATAAAAATAATAAAAATAATAAATTTATTTAATAAAAAAATGACTAACTAATAATTCTGCAAAAATATAAAGTATTAATATAAAAGTATTAATAAAATTATTAAAACTTTAATATATGAATATGTTTAAAATAAAAAGTTGTTAATTAAAGACATAAACAAATAAGATTTTTAATTTTTATTGTTTAATATAAGTTTAAATAACTGGTTATATATAAAAAATATCCAAGTAATATTTTTATTACATATTTTCAGTTTTAATTATATTACATTTAATTAATAAATAAAAAATAAAATTATTAAATTTATTTTATTTTATATACAAAATAATAATAAAAATATATTTTGATTTTTTTCAATTTTAATTGTATTAACTCTAATTTTTAAAACTTACAATTATTTTAATAAAACAAATTTTATTCAATATTAAAAATATATAAAAAAATAATAATGTTAATTTAACAAAACAATAAACATATTAATGAATATTGCACAATACAATAATTATTAAATAACAATTATATGATGTAGGCATACTGCAGGGGTTAAAAACTCTGATTATTGTGATAATTTTAACAATAGCAGGTTTGTTACCTAAATAGTAAATTTATACTGATCTGAAACGTCATTGACACCAAACATATATTAAGCCATATCTTTCTAAACCATAACAAATACGCAAAACACCATGGCGAGCGTTAAAGATATTAAACGTCAATTAGAAGTGGCTACGACCCAGTATGAGAGATGCGTGGAGGAGCTAAAGGAATTTAGGAAGAGTGAGGAGGGAAATAGGTTAAGTGAATTAAAGAACAAAATGAGAGGAAAAAAGTGGACTGACACTGAAGAAAAGGAGGCATGGAAACACGAAAAGGAAGAGCTGGAAGAAGGATTGAAGGAGCTAAAAGTAGACA